>JAYKAV010003397.1:93246-297985 GCA_035582835.1 Phoebastria nigripes
CCTGTCCCTTCTGAAGAGCTTATAGCCATCCATTGCAGCACTCCAGTCATGAGAGTTGTCCCACCATGTTTCTGTGATGGCGACTAAGTCATAGTTATCCCACTGCACAATGGCTTCCAGCTCCTCCTGTTTGCCGCCCATGCTGCATGCATTGGTGTAGATGTACTTGAGCTGGGCTATCSATTTCGCCCCCAACATTGGCTTGCCGCCCCTAGGCTCGTCTCTAGTGAGCCTGGTTTTATCCCCTTCCCCCTGCGAACCTAGTTTAAAGCCCTCTCGATGAGCCCCGCCAGCTCATGAGCAAGAATCCTTTTCCCCCTGTGAGACAGCTGACCTCCATCTGTCACCAGCAGGCCCGGTGCCGTGTAAACCTCCCCATGACCAAAAAAGCCAAAATTCTGCCGGTGGCACCAGCCCTTGAGCCACGTGTTGATCAGGCGTGTTTTCTGTCCCTGTCAGTACTCTTCCCTGCCACTGAAGGGATTGAGGAAAACACTACCTGTGCTCCTGATCCTTCAACCAATCGCCCCAGTGCCCTGAAGTCCCTTTTGATCGCTTCTGGGCTCCTCTCTGCAACCTCGTCGCTGCCGGCCTGTATAACCAATAGCGGGTAGTAGTCAGAGGGCCGTACCAGACCAGGGAGTTTCCTAGTAATGTCTCTAACCCGGGCCCCAGGGAGRCAGCAGACTTCCCTGTGGGATGGGTCCRGTCGGCATATSGGGCCCTCCGTTCCCCTCAGAAGGGAATCGCCTATGACAATTACCCTCCTTTTTTTCTTAGCAGAGGCAGTCATGATGCGTGGGGCTGGCCACCTCACCCTAGGCAGCCCCTTGGATGGACCTTCATCTACATCCTCATTTGCCTGGCCCTCAAGTTCCAGCGCCCCATACCTGTTGTGTAAGGGAGGCCAGGCGGGGGTTTGCCCGGCACCGCGAGCAGGGACCTGTTTCCATTCCCCCCCCGTCACTTAGGTCCCCTCCTTCTGCCTGGTGGCAAGAGGGCAGGGGATCCTCTGCTTCTTGCGGAGCCTCCATCTGCCGCCTTTGCCTCAGGGATGGTAGGGTGTGGCTCCACCAATCTATCTCCTTCTCGCACTCCCTAATACTCCTTAACCTTTCCGCTTCCTCTCTCAGCTCTGCCACCAGGCTGAGCAGATCATCCACCTGGTCACACCGCACACAGGTGTTATCTCTGCCTGTTATATAAAGCCCAAAGAAGCCCTCGGTATTTACAAGGGCTTGATGGATAGTATCCTTGTTTGCTCTTCTTACTGTAGAATTTTAGAGCAGTATTACCTTAACAGACTTGCATAATTGCAATCCAATTATGTTCCAAGCACCCAACTATTTACAAGATTTTATGGGTAGCAGCCTTAGCATGTCAGGCTTCGGTATATGAATGCCTAGCATCTAAAAACCTAACCACAAAAACCGGACATTCATGTTGGCTTGTAATATATATTTTCCATTTTCACCTCAGGATAACGTTTGTTGTCACAGTTTCCTCATTCTGTGCCATCGCAGACCTGCTTTATGCTCCATCCCACCCCCACTCGGTGTTTTATTAAGAATCAGAAGCATTACTCTATGACAAAAAGCATCCTCCTTCCTTCAGCACAACAATTTGTCTTATCAGTGGAAAACAAACATTTGCTCGACACAAACAAATGCATTTGTTCATTACCTTTGGATCTATAGCACTCTGCTTGTATTTCCCAGACACAGATGTTAAGGGAAAATAAAAATACTATTTCTCAAATTCCTGGGCTCTTAATAAGCAACTGGCTGTATCAACATGGATACTTGCATGCACCCTGAATGGAAGGAGCCAGCACAATCAACTTCAAAGAAATTCTGTGAAGTTCAGCATTTGGGCTTAATGGTCTGTATTCAGAGCCGCGAGTGAAAAGAACCACCAGCGAAGACCTACTGAGCTTTAACCTCAGCTTTTGCACCCATGGCTTTAATGGGCTTGAGCTACTATTTTAATCTAACCTTTCTGTACTAGAACTAGGTGTTCGTGTGCTAGTATATGGGTATAGGGTTAAGGAAAGCAAGTAACGTGCAAGTTCCCAATTCTAGCTCAAGCCACATAAGAAGACTTTTTAAAATTATAGAATCTAAATTCCATAACCAAAGTCTTATACAAATCTAATTCTCAGTGAAAAATGATTAACCTTTGAGGAAAGTGCTTTTAAGAGAAAGTTCTCCATAGTAATTTATGTCCTGGTAAAAGCTCATATGACAATTAGTTAGGGGAGACAGAGCAAGGAGGAGTTGACCACATTAATTTCCTCTTGCTGAAAACATATACCTAAACATGATCTTGAGTAGGTGGTTAAATTCATATGCTGATCCTAAATCAACATGAATCATAGAATCATAGAATCATAGAATGGTTTGGGTTGGAAAGGACCTTAAAGATCATCTAGTTCCATAAAAAACTGCTATCGCTTAATGACAATTATGAAAATGAACACAGAGAAGTCACACTGATGAACAGAATAGTCTTAAATTATGTTTCTTTGTATAACCTTGCTATTAGGCATATAAGGAGCACACACAATTTAACAGGACTCTGGGCAGCATTAGGGGTGGCACCCAGGCAGATTTGGGCTAGCTCCAGCACCATGCTCCTCAAGCAAACTAACCAGTCTCTCCCACTACATTGAGAATTGTTTTCCCAAAGGCTGGCTGAGGAGGGAAAAAACTGCAAAACAAAGTCAGAGGAGGGGAGGGACAGGGAAGAAATATTCCTTTGGCAGACAACCACCAACCACATCACATGCAGTAAGTTGCTCTGGGAGGTAACAGAGTACTGCTATTCAGAAACAGAGGTAAGAAGAAGAGGTCACCATCAAAAAATAGCTTGCAAAGAGAGTATCAGGTGAAAAAAATTGAAAAAAAAATCTATTATAGTGAATTGGCATTTACGGCACTCTTCTGGTCTGTAGTCTATCAGTAATCTCAAATATGACATCCTTTTAGGTTTCTAATATACAGTTATCAGGTAAATTTTTAATAATTACAGACCAAACAAGGTCTCCCTTCCAAGGGGAGGTAAACAAATGTTTAATAGCTTACCAATCAGCCAAACAGGATTTCATTGGCATTTGATTAGGTTAAATTTGATATGTGAATTAAGTGTATGTGAATTCAGTATCTCCATCCAAGGATCTCCACCACCTTACTTTTTACACTTGCAGGATAAAGGCCTCCACTGCTTGAATCAGCCTCAGCCCAACAGATCATACAAATGCAAATCATGCAATCACAATATACACAGCCTGAAAACACCCCCAGCTACAGTTCCAGATGAGAAAAATAATCTCACAGATTTGGGATTTTAATAAGAAGTTCTATGTACAGATATCAAATAAACTCCTGAGTCAGCTTTTTATATTGCAAGGACAAGATTTTCAGGAAGTTCAGAGGATCTAGCTACAGAGTTCATTAATTCTGATGGGAGCTATGTGATTACTTCTTCCACAGCACTTCCCAGATTATCTGGTTTCAAAGAATATGGAACACCATAATCCTGGACATATACATAATCTAAATATGAAACAGTGTTTATGTGACCTTATGAAATTTTGTTTTAAAATGTAAAGTACATCCATTTAAATGCAGCATGTATAATAAAGGAAGTATCTGAAAATACAATGCATTTCCTCTTAAAGCAACAACATTAATAAGGATGTGCTTTTAACAGAAAATAAAAGAGGTGATACCACCAACTGATTCCCTCAAACACCAGATCTTTTCTGAGAGCGCAATTCCAATCCTAAACATAAAAGGAGCAAATCCCATCAGCAGGACGTAACGGTGCCACACACCAGAAGAAACAATTACCATCTTTTAATACAAAACCATGCAGTTTCTCACAAAAAAATTGCATAAAATCCCTCAAATATAGGTTTTTCCAAAATGCAGTAGTGCAGCTGTAGGTGTGCATTACTGATGGTGGAGTAGCCATACCTGTATGGCTGTACCAAAAGACTGCCATACCAGTATGAAATAAACCTTTGTATCTGACGTGACTTTAAAGATAAGCGCCTGGCTTTGCATGCTACTGCTCTGCTGATTGCTGTAATACTCAAACCAGAAAGTGTTTGGGCCAACTTACTGCTACGCAATGTCCATTTTCTACCTGCTTGCTTAGTGCTTGATTTCAAAGATCTGAAGATACACCGCTTCACTGGGTAACTACTGGCATTGACTTCAATCAGTTGCTTAGGCCAAATTCGGTTCTGCTCCACTCAGTTAACACAACCTTGTCTTCTGTTGTTACAGACCTTCTGTTACAGGGATTTCCAAACTGCTGTGAAGTAGATAAACAAGTTACTTCCTAAATTTGCATTTTGTGAAGTCATACTGACCAAGAAAAAGCTATTTGATAAGTAAATCAGTATTTCATCTGGCTTGCAAGTAAAGTTTCTTGGCTATTCTCAAAAGATTGGAAAATACCTATTGAACTCTCTTTCTCCAGATTTACCTGTCTGTATTAATGCCATAGCTCATACTCTTCTCTCAGCATTGGGACAGTATAAACAGTCTAAACTTCAAGCCCTCCTATTTCAGGGAGAAAGTCCCATCTCTTACATCTGTTAGTTTTAATAATGAGGTGACAGAAAAATCAAAAATATGACAGACAAGAGAAAAAACTCCTTTTTTTCTTTTCTTTTTTTTGAATAACTGAAGTCACTTCTGAAACAATGTCCCTTGTGCTTGCTCTTCTTGGGAGGTTGGTGTGTGAACTACTACTAGATACAAGCATAATACTCCAGCTCTGTAAGACATTATGTATTTAAGGAGCAGAGTACTACTAAATGAATGTTACTTCCAGTGCAAAAAAGCAAATCTGTATTTTAGCAGGAGACACTTACTGTTCAGAACCTTACTGGGCTAACATCAGTCGTACTTCCACAACACACTGGGATAATCAGAGCCGTGATCATTATTTTAGACCACAATGCACATACTCCTTTGAATATTATATGTAACACTATCCTGTCAGAGCATACAGCAAAGTAATGCTTTAATGGGGCACTAAAAGATGACTGTTTCCCTGTTTCTATTCCATGCAAGTTGGGTACTGGCGATATTTTGAACACAATGTTCATGCAGTGACTGAAGAAGTTAAGCCCTTCCTTCAGAAGAACTTTCCTCCTTAACTGTCTTGCTCTGCAGAATGACTCATTTTCAGAAAGAACATTGTCTACTTTTGGCTAAGATCAAATACATTATCAGTTTAATTCATTCCAGAAAATGTTCTTTCCAACTACAGCTACTACAATACTGACCCCAAATCCAGCCATGTTTATTTTACTTTTGTCCTGCACAAAAAAAATTCCTTTTCATGATATTAAAACAATTGCATATATTTTTCTCATCTCTCCATTTCTTTAGCATGCACTTCGTGCAGCTTTGAGTTCAGCTCACAGCTGTAGAAAACAAGGACCACGAAAACGTTTCCGGTGAAAAATTATTTGGGAAAAGGAAACACTGGAAATGCTCACAGCTACAGAGTATTTCTTTTACTTGAAACTCTCTATCTAGAGTGTTATTAATCTGTGGGGTGTTTGTGACTCCTCATTAACACTAAGTTTCAGAGAGAAATGCCACTTTCTACCACCTCTTACAGGCTGTGAGGTTCCATCCCATGTGGGCTGGTGACAAGCTGACCTCTGCAGCACAGGCTTCTGCTCAACGGAACTGTGCAATCTCTGGTCAAAGTAAAGCAAAAACCCAAGGAAGTGCTCAAAACCACAGGCCCTTATCAAGGCAACTATGGGAGTCACTTCACTAGAACAATGAAATCATCAACTAAAACAGTGGTGGGAAGCTGAACATTCATTAAAACAAAACAAAACTAGTACTAAAACAAACAAACAAACAAACAAAATGCCAAATGAAGAGAGTCAACTTTCTCACACAGTCAGGGCAAATGCACTAAACCCAGCATTTTCACAAATTTTCTTGCAATAAAATTGCTGTCACTGGTAAGGAAAACAGCCAACACACAAGACTCCATTGTCTTTTTCGAGCAACGATGTTTTTGTCTGCATCTACCCTGGGTTTATAAGCCTTTATGGGTCAATTGATACTTCCAGATGCTTAAATTTTACATTGTTGCTAATTAAAAAAAAAATATTAAGAGAAGTTTTCAAGAGCGTCAAAATTGGTAGTTATTGTCTGAGAGCACTGATAGTACCACTATTCACATGGTGTCAGCCAGAGAGTTTGGACCCCAGCTCCTAGCAAGAAATCGTAACTCCAACCTGAGTTCAATAGACCTTCACTACAAAAAGTGGGTCCACTCAGCTTTCCTTTATTTACTGTTTCATTCATTCCTTTATTTACGTCTAATTCCCTTTATTTTCTATACTGTGTAGGTAGCTTAACTAACTGGCTCCTTCCTTTACAGGAGAAGAATAGCTGACCTGCTATCTTCTACATTGAAGACACATTTTCATGATGAAATTTACATTATTTCTTTTATGCATATTTCTGGCTATTCTACTCCTTGCTTGCAAGCAAACAAGCGGCCTTATTCCCAAGAACACGCTGCCTTGATTTTATGAAACAAAATCTTTTGCCCTCGTTATAGATTCCTTTATGAAGCACAGATTGCTGCTGCTGCTTCTCCCTTGTATTGGTTAGTACAACTGATTGGTCAAATTTGGCTCTCAGCAGTCCGTCAATTCAAGGGAAACAGTTCTCTCATGGATTTGTTACTGTCGAGTGAAAAATGTGTGCTAAGAAAAAAAATGCACTATTTGCACTTCAGTGACTTTTCAGGCTCCTTGCTACTCCCTCTGGATTGCAATAGCACAGTTATTTGAAGTGATTGCAAGGCAAAAACCTTACAGGCACACAAAACCAGTAAAATTCTAATGTATTCATATATTTGTTAAAGCTTGCCTGTGTGATTAACTGAAACTGTAGAAATTGCTTGGCAGTCTCTTTTTTAGCCTCTTGTATCTGGCCAAATAATAAAAAAAATACCTCTTGGATCATAAACCTGTATTTATTACACCCAAAAGTTTTCATGTACACTAAAATTTTTATAACCTATATTTTCATTGAAAATTTTATATGATTTTCTTGTATACATATATTTCAAATTGAAATACTTATGTTACTGAACTTTGTAGAGAAAATTCATTAAAGGCCTTCAACTGACATTGGTCTATCTACCATAAATAGCCTGCTAGAAAGCTGAAAAGCATGTGACCAAAAGAAAAAAAAAAAAAAAAGCCAAATCAACAGAAGCTTCTTATAAAAAAGGAAGACACATCATCATGACTAAAAATATGAGTCAGCGCAGATAGGATCTTATCTTCAGAAAACACACAAGTAAGGTAATCAGGTTTCAGAAGATCATCACCCACAAAAGAAAGTAATTGTGGGTCTGTCTTTTTGGTTCCAGGAGAAGCAGGGATATCTACACATCACAGGAAGCAGAACTGATGAATCTGCTATGAAAAAATGCAAGTCGAAAAAAATGGGCTTTCAAACCATCTTCCTCCTTTTTCATGCAGTGTCGGACAACATACAATTCTAAAATACAATCCAAAAAATATTAGTACTCTTAACTCAAAAGAATGCACGTAGAGCTAGGAAATATTTGAGTTTTTCCACCAAAGAAAGTGAAAAGCTATATAACAAAAAGCCAGTTAGGTATAAAAATACTGATAGGGAGGATAAGTATACATTCTCTGGAATAGCATCTTATAGCATCTTATCGAGACTACGAAAGATGAAATTAATCTCTACAAACTAAGAAGAACAGACAGTGTCACCTTTCATAAATGTTAGTACTTTGTTTAAGAATTATTAAAGTCTAAAAGACTATTTTAAGAACTAAACACATGAAAAAAGCCTTCTTGGTTCATTTCAAACACCTGGTCAGCTTTGATTAAAGTCTTTTTTAAAAGACTCACTGAAACTGGACCACATAAAAAAGATCTAAAATGCTGGAGCTGTTTTGACAATTTCTCTTAGAGGACCGAGGATTAGAAACTCACCGTGGACAACATTACTGTCATCTATTCCATCAAGGACTGACAAACCCAAGTACGCAGCTACAGGGGATCCCAGGATCTGGGCAGGGTCAAGAAGATCCTCCTCCAGTGTAGGAAGAGTCTGAGCTGTCCCTCCCAAGCTGAGCAAGGAGCAGCTTCCAGTCCTGAGCTTCAGCAGGGAAGGACTCAGGACTTTCATTGAGCCCCTCTCATTGATCTACCCTTACAAACAAAACAGCAGCAATAAGGCAATCGAAAGAACAAAGCCACAACAGACTTCTGCAGTCTAGCAAGGCTTCTGCACCAGGCACAAGTCTTGCAAAAGTCAAGAAAACAGTTTTCACTTTTTTCCCCTGTAAAAATTGTTACAACAAAGTTCTACTACAGGTATTCATATGTCTGCTAAAAACAAACTGTTTAAATTGCACATTCTTAGTTAGCCATCAGTAGCACGGGTAAACAATAAGGATCAGGTGTGATTTGCATTGGATCAACAATTCTTAATATTCACTGTACTCCTTGTCTCAAGATTGTTCCTTGGCTGGCTTGTTGTATATAACTGAATACAAATAGCTATCTTATATAAAATTAACTCAACTACAGAAGATAATTTTTGCCATTTAAAGAAATTGGTGGGCAGTTTATACCCAAGAAACTTATTAGCATTCAGCAGTCTCTTCACAATAAAATCTTTATCCACTTACAAACTGCCTCACATAGATCTCATTTACAGACTATTGTCTCTCTTCAGAAAAAAACACCTCCAGAAATATTTGCAAAAGAGAAAAAAATACCCAAATAAACACTTACTGCTTGTTTTCTGGGTGGGTTTGGTACTCAAAGTTAGTAAACATGATTATCTTGCTTGCCTTTCTTTAATTATGGTGTCCTTTCAGGCATAGAAGATGATGTGAAACGTCAGGAGAGTCTCCCACCCCTGAAGAGGCATTACAAGATACAGTCATTAAGAACTGGACTAACCCTATCTTCTTTCTGTAGATCATTCATATTAATGATTTGTGGGATTATTTTATACCTGACTAGCCAAAATACTTTTTCAAATTGAGGTTCTGCCTCTATCAGAGGTTTTTATTTGCCACCTACAAGAACAGTATTTCTGGGAAGTTCCTTTTTAAGTAAAAGGGTAAAGAACCACCATTTAAGATAACTTTTCAGTGGACTGCAGGACTGCTGTGCTTTTCAAGACAGCCCTTGAACATGGATGCTCTAATGATCTAGGCTCATTAACTAGAAAGATATAAATCATTATTACAGCAGTAAACAGACTGCAACATTTAAAACTCAATTAGTGACAATGCAAGCAAGTGGTAGGCTGCAAAACTTGGCTTTTCTGTTGAATCAAAAATTTCGTAGAAGAATCAACACCAGTCTCTTTTGCTACTTTAGTTTGCTGGGAAATCAGGAAATATTTCTCCATTGTAAATTGCAACAGTAAAAGAGTTTATTGGGTAACTTAAAAGGCCATTTCTATTCCCTGTAGCCTCACTTTAGTGCTTCATCATTCTTATGTACAGTATTCTAACATTCATTATTGGCTGATGCAGTTTTTGAGTTGCTAACCAGCATGAAGTCATTTTGTTAGCATTTGTAAAAACCAGAAAGCTATTTCATACAAGAGTGCATCTTGGTTTTTAAAATAATTTAATTCAGTAAACCTCTAGAAACCAAAAATTCACATTTTGGAATTGCTGAAGGATACATTCATCAAACCAGAGAAATGGTCTAAGTGGTGGAAAAAGAGAGGAAAGCACAAGGTGCAAGAAGAGCACCTTATGAGCTGAAGGAGGTCACTTTACCTGTCTCCCAAACTTCTGTCACAGAGTGATCATTCTGCACACAGAATGGTAATTTTCTGCATTCAGGAGAGGAAAAAAAAAAAAAAAAAGACTATATTTTTCTTCCAAGGCCATGTGTATCCTGAGCAAAATACATATAAAATAAGGCAAGCAAAAAGGTTTCCTTCTGCTACTCAGGTAATCATTACAGGAGGAAAAGGGCTACCTAAATACAAATGAAGGGAAAATATATTGATTTAATCACACAGTTTAGTTGTCTGTTGTTGACCTGACTGTTCAGGAATGGAGACAGTGAGGGGTTCAGTGTGGCAGATTCAGACCTTGTCAGAAATTACAGAAAGAGCAACACTAAGGAAAAAAATAAATGATCATGCAAAAGTATCGATACACTTCTGAAATAAAGTACAGGCATGCTGTTAAAATTGCTCTAAATATGTGCTTTACAATTGTCTTAATTCCTACTTTTATTTTGCTCTTTCCCTTGTGCGTCATTTCACCGTATTTTTCAGTACATCAGGACAAAGATGGCAGAGCTATGGCAGGAGGGGAGGAAGGGAGCATGGCTTTAAAGGCCCCTGCTTGTCCTGAAACTTGGACTGCATCAAAACCTGGGACACTCAGAATCGATTCTCAGTCTCAAGGCAGGAACAGGTCCATACTTAAGTGACAGGCCAAGAATAAATGAAGTGCAGATGTGAAAAAAATTAATTCCTGAAGAGAATTCTGAGACAACAGCCATCCTGTAATAATCCACTACTGTGCTTTATTTTTTAAATGATGTAAGCCATAAAAATCTGCCATTCTGAAAGGAATGAGTAAACAAAACCAGCGTATATTCAAAGTTAGAATCAAGTTTCATGCTTAGTTCCATGCATTTTTTACAGAAAATACGTCCTCTGTAACCATCAGTCTAATGCTACCCTTAAGCATGAGTCATACACAGATTTTGCATCCCAGATAAAAAAAAATTCTCTCTCATCACTTTCTTCATATTATTAGAGAGAAGTTTATTTCAACAGAAAACAAAACAAAAGAGAATCATGTCATTGTTTCCATTGAAAACCATCAGGAAAACAAAGTGGAAAATAGCAGCTTCACAACACAAAAAAATGTGTATGAGGCTACAAAACATCATTAAAGTTTAATCATCTCTCCAAGCCTTTAAACTCTGCTGGGGTCCTCCAATTTTTGTACTTTACCTATCAAGAAGAGCTGCATCAGCTCGGACTGTGATTTGGTATGAATCAGGCATCCTGTGTAAGAGTCAGCATGAAGGCCGCATCAGCATGAAGGCCTCATCCCCCACTTCCACTGGACTTACACTGCAGCCTGCTTCTGCAAAGTTAGCATCACAGGTGATACATTAACGATGGCACTGCACCAACTGGTGTGGAGCCAGGTCATCCTGCCTCGTGCTGCCGGGCTGAGCAAGGACCAGAACAGACAGCCAGTAGGTTCAGGTACCGCTGAAGAACAGCTGACAGCTTACAGTAGATGGTATTCCTTCCCAGGAACTATCTGCATCTCCTTTATTTTTTGTTTAAAAAAATAAACCCACTTCTTTAGAAAAATTTTGTGCCATTAGGTTTCTCAATGCATAGTACTCACAACGCAGAACAGCTGTCAAATGTTAGGTGGATATTCTACAATAAAGTAAGGTAATATCTGCTGGCAGCACTTAGCACTTCAAATTCATTTTTAGGGACTGTGAAGGACAGTGTCAATAGAGTGCAGGGGTAAGCACCATACGATGCTGAGTAGCCACAGTTACATTAGTCACTAAATTAAGCAGTTTTACAGCCTACAATACAATATGCTCAACCCTCACCTCAGAAACTCATACCAGTTCTTTCTCTCTCCTTCTCAATTTGGCTTTATTTGATTTTTCCATTCAAACCTAATTCTGTTTCTTTGCACCTTCGGGGGAAACAGTTCCTGCTGTATTAGGTATAGTGTATATGGTGTTAACATTACAGGCATGGGAACACATCTGATAGTCAGACATGTTATTTGAAAAGGATTTATAGCATTCCCAGTTGAAAAGAAACAACGTGAACCAGAAATCACAAAATCTAAACAAAACCTGTTTTCAACCTGCCTGGGCATGAACAAGAATTAAGGAAGACATCCAGAGTATAACCTATTTTTACAACTAATTTCCAACAAGTGTTCTTAGATCTTTATCCTTCACCTCACCTGTTCATCTCAAGGGTTTACCTTTGGCAGGGTGACAGCAAAAGAGAACAAAATGAAGAGAAGAAAAATCCACCAAATCCAAGGCTATAGTCACTTAAGTCAACTTTTGTTTAGAGAGCAGAAGTCCACAGCTCAAAATAAAATCTATTGTGTAGCATAATAAACTAACTTTAGAACAGCAACATTATTTTACTTGGAATGGTAACGATAACACTGGGGATGACTAAAACTCCCAGAAGGACCTGAGACACTATAAGAAACAACATCTATAGATTTGAAATAAAGGAAATGAAAGACCCATAAGGTAAGACTTTATTTTCACAAAGTAAAGCCTTAACATCATCAGTGGCATAATCCACATAGGATTAAGTATGTGGGTTAAGTACTAACCAAGATTAGCTGTTACAAACCGAAGAGGGGCTAGGAGACTGTACAACTAAATGGAGAGTTCATAGGAAGTAATCTCCTCCTCCTTAAATCTCCTTTGTCTGGCCATTGTGCCTCAGACTCCTTAGGCCATGGGTAGACATCCAAGCCATATTAGAAATTAACAGCAGCTGACCTGCAGGAATAGGGAAGCTCCCTGAAAGACAAGGTAAAAAAGCTCTAGGCTGTGCAATCAAGCTAATGCAGGTGTCCATGCTAATCTGTTTAGCAAATGACTTCTGGTTTCTCTACAGCAGATCACTGCAACTGCAGGTAGGAAGAAAAAGGTTTCCAGGAGCGAGCTTTCACTCAGCAGGTGAGGAGGGCCATGCTGAGGGAGGCATGTAGCTAGAGTGTTTGGTGAGGGGGCATGTTTTGGTTTCATTCCTACCCATGCTTTGGGTTTTAAAGAACAAACACAAGTTTAAGCACATGGTCCAAAGCTGGCTGCCAGCAAACTGGCAAGCACCAAATAAGCATATAAGCAATGCCTGGAGAAGACTCATTCCCCCCATCTTATGAAATACTATCCCTGGAACACCAGCTTTATGGAAATCTGGACAGTGTTACTGAATGGTATGTTGCCCTTTGCAGCTCACGCTGCTCTCACACAAAAATCTCTTATCACACACTCTGTAAGATGGAGAAGAATCCCATTAGCATCTCTATTAAAAGGGTTTTGAAACCAAACCCTGGAGTTAACAAGCATGAAACATCAACCACAAAACACATCTAAAAAGCTTTTGGTTTCGCAGGAGGGTTTTGGCTTTTTTTCCTTGCTATTTTCCTTAACAGCAAATGAAATAATAATAACAAATGGTTCTGATAATTAAATGCCTCCACATGTTTCTGGAGGCATTCGTTTCTTTGCACTTACATACAAGTAAAATAACTATATGGTATGCTGCAGCAGGGTTTATTCTTCAAGAGTATTCCTTATGTACTCTCTCAGGAAAGAAAATTAAGTCACCAGATGCAACAGATATTGACATTTCTCCAGCATCAGGATCATGCCAAAACATAAAGACATTCACACAATATAAATTATTATATACTAAACTAAACTCTCCTACCTTAAAGAAAAAAAAGAGCTGTAAATAAAAAGAGCTATTACTCATCTGATGATATTCCCTAACTATAAATCCCCAGAAGCATAAAGAAATGTCAGCAATTCCTTGTTCACTTCTAAGACTTAAACCATGTCTTCATGCAACAAATCACTTCTGGATGGACTCATAAAGAGGGCTGGGTAGGCTACACTGGCTTTCCAAAACAAAAGTTAGAAGATTCAACAAAAGGTCACAAAAGACAGCATGTTGCCTCATGACTCCAAACAGGTAACTAGACAGGCCACCATAAGCGACAAGAAAAGTGTAAGTACCAAAGAAAACATTTCTTCTTCCCTAATATTAGCATTAAAAAAGGTCTCTGTGACCTTATGATGCTTGGAGTCACAAGAGGAGAAAATAACTTAAACCTGTTTTCATTAACTTTCAGAAAGAGTCTAGAAACATGCAATGACTTTGGAAACCTTATAAAACTAATGAAAATGCTTCAGAAATATCAGTGTCCATCTTCCTACTACTCTTAATTAAAAGTAATTACTTTTAATTAAAAGTAAGCAATCTTATAATGGAATTTGTCCTCTGTTTTCCATCTTACCGAACTCACTTACCAAATTAGCTACCGGAACTGGAATTTACTCCATACATACTACTGCATGGGTTGCAGAAAGCTGACTACCTTTCCAGCTATGACAACTCTGCATCTTTCTGGTTCATGACAGACATGTGGTGCTAAAATAAAAAAAAGAGCACAGCACACTTTTGTAGAAATGAATCTACATCTCCTTCAAATCAGCTCCCTGCAATTCAGTCCTCCAACACGTAATAGCAAGGTTTATATCCTCAGTGGGAGGTTATGTTAATAGCACTGCATTTCCCACATGGGAAGAGTAGCTGTAAGAACAAGTGCATTAGCAGATCCAAAACATGCAATTATTGGTTTGACTAAGATACCAAAGTGTTAAAAGATCTTAATGGGAAAATGCAAAAATTGTTTCACACTGATGTTGAATGATCCACAGGAAAGACAACTTTTTTTTCTTTTTTTTTTTAACTCCCAAATTGATAGCATCCTCTTCTGGCACAAGTTGTTATTATTAGTCACAGAAGCTTTTTTTTTTTTATTGTATTTATTTACTCAAGTTTCTCCAGCCAAGAAATCACAGGCATGTAACCTCATCAGCAGGGAGAACAGATGGACATTCCCAACAGAGTCTCCTGTCCCCCCAGCCCGGCCTCCTCTTCCCAGCATACTCGATATTCTTAAGTGATGGGATAGAGGTTTGGCTGCCAGCACTACTACCCATGTGCTCAATTTGCAGAGTGTCCACTCCAGTTATCTGGCCCACTCAGCCATGTCGCAGGTGCCAAATATTGGTGACTTATGATGTTCAGGATCTCCTTTTCTGCTGACAATGCACTAGTATTCCTTCACTGAATATGTATTGCCAAAAGATACAAGAGTAAATAAAAATAATGCAATTGACCTCATCTTTTAATATTAGCTTTTCCCCTTCCATTTGAAGTGAAAGTATAGAACTTCATGATTTTTTTTTTACCTCATTAAAATAAAATAAAAAAAAAAAAAAAAAAAAATCTATCCTTGTCTACATGAACCCAAACAATAGTACTAAATTGTAGGCACGGTAAAAGAGTTAAAAGAACACTTTACGGTTGCAAAGTCAAGCATTCAGTACCAGAATTCAGCCTTCTTTGCATATGTGTTATCATCATATTCAACTAGAGACCACAGTATCACCTCCTTTCTCCCCAGGAATCTTGCCACATGCAGTGCAAAAATGGACTGTACCAATCTTCAAAGAGCAATGTTCTGGTTTTCTCCTGCTTCAGTATGTGGCTCCATGCTGAAGCCTGGCACTCTTTCTCTCTCGTACCAGGATTCAAACTCGCAGCTGCTTAATTTCCCTGGGGGTTCTTCCAAGGCATGCAGCACCAGGCACAGGGGGGCTTCAAGTGGGACATCGTAACAATCTTTTCACAGGAGCTGGATTCCTGTTAAATACCTATCAACTCTGCATATCAATTTGAGATACACAAGGCTAATGCAAACTCTCAAGGAAAAAAAAACCAACCAAATATTCAGCATGTGATGAATTCAAGCACAGTCCCTAGCAACTTCATGTGCCAAACTACGTAATCAGCAATTCAGCAAAATCATAACCCAGGGTTTCAACTCAGGACCTCATATAATGGGACAAACCTAATGAAGAGCCAGCTGTAAAAGGTCTGTGTTGCACTGACAAGCAGCCTACGCTGCTGGCTCTGCCAGGGGAGAGGCCTGGGCAGGCAGCAAGATTTCAGGAACAGCAGAGGAACCATAAATTCATACCTAGTTTGTGTCCTTGTATCGTTTTTTTGGGCTATCTGATTTTAAATTGCAGTTCTTACAATTACAAGGTCAGGCATGGATGTGTACATTGTCTACGCTTTAATTTTAACAGCATTAGCGGGGGCTCCCTAGTTTGTACTACACAAGTGAAATTGGAATGAGATAATGAAGCCTAAAGATGACTCTATGGCTAAAGTTACCCCAGATGCCATAAGTTAATGTCCCTGTCACCTGTACCAATGCTGTACTGCAGAGATTTAAGTGTAGCGAGAGATGTCTGGTCTGATCTTTACAGCCTCCATGCTGCAAAATCTAACAAAATTCCTTTTGGACTTTTGCCGTAATACCTCCAATGGCTTAAACTACAATTTACAATACAATAAAATTTCAAACTCTAAGTATGCCAGCAGTGTTTTGAAAAGGAAATATTATTTAATGAAATAGATAGCTCTTTGACTTTTCTGTTTTTCTTCTTAATTCTGCTCTGTGTTCAGTGAACCCCTGTAAATCGGGCAGAAGCACCAACTCCCACCAGCACCTACAACTGGAAGTATTTACAAGAACAGACTTGTGCTTCTAAATTTTCAAGATACCGAAGCAAATTTTCTTTGCTTTCATGATTTGTTGTTCTTCAATAGGTCCTTTCCTCACCCTACTCTAAAGCTATTTTATAGCTACTTTAAAAGATGGGCTTTTGAATTTATTTTTCATAATCTGTATACACTTCCATTTTTATACTGCAATATGAAATCTTAAAAGAAACCACCAACTGGAATTCTGGCTCATGCGTTAATAAAAAACCATGTGGCTACTTCTGGCCTAAGATTGCTTTCTGAAGCCCTCAGAGGAAAAAAACCTAAAGACCTTCCAGTGATACCATACTATGGGAAGAATTCATTTGTGCACTGAGAACAGTTCAGTCAATGATCTATGCCTCTCGTCAGAATTCAGATGCTTTCTCCTACAGCAGTACCAGTTCAAGCCACAAGCACATATACAGATTAAATATTTTAAAATAAAAAAAATTCCCCACCTTTAATCAGTCAAGACATCATGTTAAACACGCACATAAACACTCAATTATGATTTTCAGAGGCACTGCAATATAGGATTGAAAGGGATCAAAGCCCACAGTCCTCACATCCTCATAATTCTGCTTATGAATGCTTAAAAAAACCAACCACAAACCAACAACAAAAAAAACAGTTCAATTTTAAGTGAATTCATTCTTTGTCCTTACTAATTCTAGTGAAATCCTTCCAGAACATTTTTGCTCTGAAGATGAGGAACTTTTCTTCTAACTCCCAGCTGACTTCTTATCTTTATTAATAAGTGACCATCCATTCCCGTACCAATCTGACTTTTAAAGAAAATAGGTCATCTTCTCTCCAGCTTTTTCCCCTCAACCTTTTGTTTTCAGTCTGCCCTGTTCCACCACTTCTGCACCCTTCATCCTTGGAGCATTTTCTCTATAGCTGCTTCTGTTTAATTTCATCTTGAATACAAATGATCAGAAATACATGCGTTATTCCAGACAGTTTCACTAGGGCTTTGAACCACACACACTGATTAAAATCAGCTCAACGCTTCTCTGTSTTTATTAGAAATGCCTTTTCAGATAGGACGGAATTTGTCTTTTTGATACTTACAGCCATTCTGCAATTAACTATCAGGGCCAGGACTTTCTCCTCCACAGACAAGCTGATGAGCAACCTGCTCGCAACAGAAACTCTCAGCTTCACGTACAAAACTAAGGATTTCATCCCATTTCTACTACTATGACCTTTAATACATTCCAGTTCTTCCCTCATTTCCAGTCCTTCTCTATTTGACAGTGCCTCCCACAGAGTGTCCTCAGCAAAATTTATTAGCACATGCCCACTCTCTTATGCCAAGATAATTAATCAAAATATTATATACAATTTGTCTCCTGATCAACCTCCAAGCCTTCTGGAAAGAGGCACTTCCTTCAGCAGTGCTCAGGCCACCTCATCTTAGCACTACAAGGTTGACAGAGTTTTGGTGAGAATCGCAAGCTGGTGACCTCAATGATGACCAGAAGACCTAGATGCCCAGCCTACACCCAAGCTCTCATGCAGCCAGTCAGCCCTAGAACAAGCCGACTACAATATTACAAAGAGAGTATCTTTATGCTAAGCTATGATATCCTGTGATATTCTCCTGGAGTTAATTGTCATCCCCAGTGCTAAGTTCCAGCTTGGAAGGATGTGACCTAGCAGCCTTTTCTACTGCTGTTGCCCTTCCTCAGAGCTATCTCCCATCTCCAACATCTGCATGCACAGACTGGCATCTGCACTTGCATCTGGAGAGAATGGACTGGACAATTTGCAAAATGTAATCTACCAGCCACTACGCCTGCTCACTTTTCTTGCGTGGCTCCCCTCTTCTTTCTGATCGACCTCGTACATCTCCCCCGCTACATGTGGAAATGGCAATCATTTCATACTTAGCAGGAATGCTGTAGCCAGCTTTGTAGGGGACCAACCCGATGGCCAAACTCCTACTTACATACCTTTCCTCCCTAACTCTGCAATCTGTGACCAACATTGCCCTCAGCGTCCCGTCCTTGGTTGAGATGCCAACTGTGTCCAAACAACAAAAGAAAAATCAGATCACACAAATGTGTTCACTGGAAGCAGACAATACAATCAAGTAGTCAGTGCAAAATTGCTGGGTTATCCTCCCCTCAATACATGCCTTAACAAGGACTTAGTAGGATAAAGCCTGTAAGAGGTAGCATTGCATCGATTCTGAAACTCTAGGTAAGAAACCTGTAATTCACACAGCTATTTACAAGCCACAAAGGTGGTTAACCTCCAGTACCTAATGTCACTGTGAAAAAACATCTATGCACAGCAAGCTTTAATCATACGGTAGGGAACAGAAGACAGAATTGCAGATGCATAAATTGCTTTTACAGGGCATTACAAGACAGGTTTGCCTTCTCCCTCGTTCCTTTTAGGTGCCAAGGCTCTCCCAGTCACAGGACACAACACAACACAGCTGACTGTGCCCATGGCTATGTGGCTGTGCATAACTTGGCTTTCTTCCATACGTGCTGTTTGGTCCCGCAGGTCAGGACTGCAGGAGTCAATATCGCAGTGCCTGCAGAACTGCCAATACGTTTCCTAATCAAACACCATGCCTTAAGTTACAGCCTTAGATCCACAAATGTGAATAGAACCAGAAAGAACAATTACACATCATGACACAAATTAAAACCACAAATAAACAATTTCTAAAATGGTAGAGGATTCAATCACTCTCACAAAGGTTGTCATAAGCCAGCAACATGCCCTTGCTGCAATGACAGCTAATGGTTCCCTGGTCCAGAGGGAGGTGATCCTTGCCCTCTACTCAGCACTGGTGAGGCCACACCTGGAGTGCTCTGTCCAGTTCTGGGCTCCCCAGTACAAGAGAGACATGGACATACCAGAGACAGTCCAACAAAGGGCCGCAAAGGTCATTAAGGGGCTGAGCATTTCTCCTATGAGAAAAGGCTGAGAGAGCTGGGAGTCTTCAGCCTGGAGAAGAGAAGGCTCTTTTCAGTGGTCCAGTGACAGGACAAGAGACAACAGACACAAACTGAAACACAGGATGTTCCCTCTGAACATCAGGGAATACATTTTCCCTGTGAGGGTGACCGAGCACTGGCACAGGTTGCCCGGAGAGGTTGTGGAATCTCCAACCTTGGAGATACTCAAAAGCTGTCTGGACGTGGTTCTGGGCAACTGGCCTTAGGTGGACCTGCTTGAGCAGGGGGGTTGGACCAGATAACCTTCAGAGGCTCCCTCCAACCTCAACCATTCTGTGACAACATGTCCTTGGTGAGTGTCATTTAAGAGAAAGCATTTTTCACAGGATGGTCTAAACATCTTGGAAATCCCTAAAATTTTGCCTCTCAAGCCCTTAGAAAAGCTCTCCTCCCATTTGCTCTAGAAACATCATACAGCTGTAACATCTCAGGTGCATAACAACTGGCAGCCACAAGCCTTCTAATTACTGACCATCAGTCTGGTCAGTAATTTCAGAGACCCTTAGTCTCTGAAAACAGCATGCTACTGTCATCACAGCTTTGGCTTAATAAAAGGCTTTACTAGCTGTGGTACTACAGACTAAGTACCATACATTCAGGAAAAAAGAAAAATAAACAAAGCAAGCCTCAGGAAAACTTTAGCAGCATGTGTTAATTCTGGTGAACCACAGCAGCTACACTGAAGCACAATAAAGAAGTTCCTCTTTTTTCTTTTACGCCTGCCATGAGTTATATGTACACCTGCTCCCAGAAAATACTAACAGCTTGCTTTACCTCAGTTTTACTGATAGAAACCACATGCAAAATCATTGATTGTACCTTGAAGACTGGCAAGATCTAAAAGGTGTGCTGACAGCACCCTCTGAGCAGTAGGGCAAAGCTCCCACCCAAAGACTCAATATGCCTGCATCCAGTTGGTTGTTAATGGTTCATCAGCTAATGGTTCATTAGGATGGCCAAAGTTCAGCTGGCAAAATTCCAGACCGACAGCAAAAGCCACATACTTCTTCCAAACACCCTGCAAGGTGGTCTCCTGTTTGCATGCTGCTGCAATGTCTCGGGGCAGGCTCTTTTAATATCTGCAGAGAAAAGTCCTTGGTTGTCCCAAATATTTGTAATCCACGTGCTCCAGATTATTCCAGGTTTGACGCATGCTCTGATCCTGCCAATCAGCACTTATCACAGGGGAGAGACTTTGCCCAGGAAGGTGACTACAACTCTCAACAGCTGGTTGTCCCTTTTAACCTTATTTTCTTTTGGGGGCAACTTCAGACAAGAGACATTGCTGCAGACATTACTGCCAAGGCTGCAGGTCAAGTTCCCTAGTAGCACATCAGCCGTCTGGCGTGACATGGCCACCACACAGAAACAGGGCAAACATCTGCACAACAGCCAAGTACTGCCCACGATTAGGACAGCAAGGGAGGGTATTGTTTGCCAGCAACGATCCGTTACCTATTTGACTAAAGCACCAGCTACACAACATGAGTCAGACACCTCTGTAGGCGATGTAAGAAAGGAATTATGGGTTGGTTTGTTTTTCTTGACATCGACACCCAGGCAAAGAATTGCAGAGACTCTCTTCACCTCCACTCCGCAGCAAGAGCCACCCCACAGCGCAGATGATCTCTCAGCAACGGTAAGCAGCACGGGCCATCCACCCACACCCCTGAGTTCACGCCTTAAAAGAAGTTTAACCCTTCTAGAAACAAGCTCGCACTGAAATACAGAACTTACAAGAGGCACCTGGCTCCATACCATTTACTACAAAGACATTGCAATACTTTATCAAAAAACCCAAACACTTCCCGTAGCTAACACAATGCTATTTTAAACCCCATTGTTTGGTTAGACTCGCTGGGGAATGTGCAATTAGGCATACTGGCCCTTTACCACAGGTAAAGTTGCAGACAAGGGATTCTTCTGCTGGCATTTCAGTTACTGTTTTCAGTAAATATCATGCCTGTCTTTCAAAAAACCCTCACCTATAGCTGTACCAGCTAAAGGGGCATCCTGCCCTAGCAACAAGCTACTGATATTCTGGGGCATCCCTGCAATCTCAACTAGACATCTAGGATCTAAATCATATTCCTCGAAGCATGTGTTAGCAATGGCCAATCAACTATTTCTATGCTCCTTAGAAAGCTTTCCAAGAACAGTGTGTTTTATTATTTCAGTTTCAAGAGACTAGTCATAAATATTTGGTGTACATATCCTGATGCAATAACACAGTGTGCGCTAGCAATTAGGATGAGAGAAGGAAGAGCAAGCCTATTTTTCCATCACATTCAGAAATCCCTCAAGTCAATTTTAAATAAATGCATTTTGTTGAGAGAGACCATTGTTAGGTTCCCCACTCCTCCCTTTCTTTAAAAAAAAAAAAAAAAAAAAAAAAAAAAAAAAAAAAAAAAAAAAAGGAAAAACAAACAACCTACTAAAAAAAAAAAAAAAAAAAAATTAAAACCCCACACTTAGTTTGTATCGAGAATCCCATTTTAGATAATGAAAACCTGAATTTAAAAAAACCACATCCTCATGACTTTTTCTTCATATATACTTAATTTTATATTACATTACATTTTATATAGAAATAAAACTAAACTTGCTCTATTCTTTTGTTTCTCTCAACCTAGTTTGCAGATGCTCAATTTCCCTGCAGGGAAAAAGAAAAAAAAAAAAAAAATTGTTTGAAGACACACGTTAAAACTGGGAGCCTCAATTATGCACTGTCAGTCATTCCAGTAGCTTCCTACTACTGTAGGTGTCTGGGGATAAAAAGCTGGAACTAATTTCTCCTTTAATTTCATTTTTAAGATTTCTATAATCTCCAATATAGTTCTTTGACCTGGTCTGCCTTCACATTTCTCTTTCTTCACTTCCTTGGCTGTACCAGCCTACCTTGCAAAAGTTGCCTCACATATATCCTTAGAACCAAAATGGTCATAAGGTCCATACTATAATCTTGACGTCATCTTCATGATACTGCCCATATTGCACCTCTAGATCTAAAATCTGATTGAGACAGTGGAAACATTTGTAAATCAAAGAAGTTGCAAAAATCATGGCAAAAGTGCTTAAAAAAGATTTTATAGAAAACGTGAAATTAAATTGTCACATATATGCTAAATATTTGTCTTTTCGCTGGCTCCATATTACTGCATGTTTATCCTTCTCTTTCATGTAATGATCTAAAAGCAGTTTCCTCTTCTGTGACATGGTCAGCACCACACTTTACTACAGTCTCGCAGCCGAACCTGAAAAAAATTGCTTAACTATTACTGCTCTAGAAATGTATTTAGCATGATACAAACCCAAAACACCCAGCTGAACCGAACAGCCCCTCACTGTTCTGTCTGAACGTCTGGGCATCAACATCCCAACTCAGGCAGAAACTCGAAGTTCACAGGACTCAGCTGACACACAAGGGCCACTCTTTCAGAGGGGTGGGAGACAGGGTCAAGGGTCTTCCCGAGACTGGACTCATTAAGTGACACATGGACTTTATTTTGTTATATAAGTGTTACATCACCAACAACTTATTGAACGCAAATGAAAGACACAGGAAACATGAAGGCTTGAACCCCCTTTTCTTGTCCTTAGTGACTTTCAAAGCACAATTTCTGTTGCTTCTCAAGAAATGTTGACAGACCATGTATCAGGCACATGTGCTACCTCTTTCCGTCTTCCATTCTCTGCCTCTCTCCCTCTCTGTATACTCTGAGAAAACATGTCAAGTCATATGAAATGACAAACACATTTACTCTCCTTTGGAACAAGCAAAGCCAGACCATACAACACTACTTCCCCAATGCCCACACAATCATAAGTTCAAAGCAAAGACCAAAATCACTTTAAAAACACATTCAAGAGCAAGAGCAACACAAAGTAAAAGAGAAGACTTTATAATCCTTTCTTTAGAAGGATTAAACATTGTTTGGATTAAAAAATGGGTATCTTCACTCTGGGCTGGTAATGAAAACTGCAATGTATAAACACTGTCATTTCCTTTTATCCAACGCACCTGCACCAAAATTTCATGGGTAATGTAGTACAAAAAGAATTTTGCCCCAAATGCTGTTTAGCTCAAATTCTTACATTGATTACTTCGCATCAGTTACTACACATAAGCAAAAAAACCCCACCAACAACAAAACCCTACAACAACAGAGGGGACCAGAACTAGTGGGACAGACTGATTTGTGAAGCAGAAACTGTCTTTTACTGGATGACTGCAGAGAGCTTGGCATAATGGTACTGCAATCTGATTAGCATGGCTCACTACTTCTTTTATTAAATAATAATTTACAATAATGAACCCTCAGATGATAGAGATTAAAATAATTCAATATTACAGTAAATTCAGGTAGTGCTAAATATATGACCAAATTTGATTCTTAGAAGAGATTCTAACATTTATGTTAACTGATCATCAGGACTCTCCTTCTCTGAATTAACTCCTCCATGTCAGCTGTGTGTATAGATCACATCAGGGACACCAACTGCTATCGCTTCATCTCCATTTCTGCTATCTCGCTGACATAGTGACACATCCAAACACCTAGCAACCATCTTCCTCTGCAGTGGATATAGAGATAAAATGAAGCCCACTCATCAGCCCAAGCCATCCTCTCCTTCACACGCAGCCAGAGAGGCGGGGCAATGCGGAGCCCCACTCCAGTGCAGAAGTTAAAGGTCTTTTCAAAAGCAGAAACTGGTCACCCCAGTGCATGCACAAAAAGCCCCCAAGGAAGAGGCTTGTGTTTCGGCATTGTGTTTAGCCCCACAACCACCTGCCTTTTGCCAGAGTCATCTACCGCCAGATAAACAGGACACCATCAGAAAAGCTTTGACGAGAGTCCCATGTAACACTGATGGAGAGCGGAGAGGGCCCCAAGATCAACCCTAGAAGAAAATGTATTGGTACGTGCTCTCTCTCGGATGTTTCAGCATAGAGGCAAGGGAAAAGTCTTATTCTAAACAAGACAATAAAAACTTGGGGGTTTTTTTTGACAGTCTTACATGTACATGAGCAAAAGGAAGCATGAAAGTAAAATATGAAAAAAACTCCCCAAGTAGAAGCCAACACATGCTTATAAATTAATTATATTCTTTCAACCATCAGCTGCTTGAAAAGGACAACTGCGTAGATCAAAGCACTCTGTTACACACCAGAATTTTTATTGCTGCAAACCGAATTAATTCAAAAGGAAAAACACCTCACTCCTCTTAAATTTTAGGATGGAATAACAGCCATTAATCATGTGAAGAACTGATGTAATGCACCTCTTCAAGAATCTTCTCCAGCCAGGGATGCTGCAAGACACATTCCTTCTTGCTTTCATTCCTAGTTGAGTTTCCATCTGCTGCCAGACTTTCATCAAACCTAGCTACTTGGTACAGAAATGTTAAATTAACACTTGCCTGCCTTTCTAGCTTATTCTCTGAGATGCAAACCCATCCCTCCTCTCAGACAGGAGATCGTAAGCCTCCCAAGGGTAAGCAAGATGCAGATGTGCTGAAGCAGCTCATGCAAGCAAGCCCAAATTTCTTATGTAGAGGCCTTTCAAGCTGTGCTTGTACGTCTGCTAAAGAGACAGGAAATTTCCTCAAAGGCCAAAGAAGATGCTTCCACGTTGAGAAGGGAACCACCACCATTTTGATACAAGGTACAGTTACATTATCTGCCGGAAATTCTGCAGTTTAAAGAGCACAACAGAAAGGAGAGGAAAGAAATCCCTCAAACAAATGGATGTGTGACTGCAAAAATGGCTGGATGCTGCCTTCAGAGAAGGGGAGAAAGCAGAGAATGCAAGATTTACAGGGCTTGCTGTAAGGCCAGGAACAGAAGTATTCCTTCTACACCTATTCGCATGCCAGGTATTCAGCAAACTACGTATTTATGGGTTTATCACAGGAAAGGGGCTATGGCTTTTCAAAGTGGTCATCTTTCCTCACTGTACTGTTCAGCAACTCACTAAGTAAAAATAGGGAATTAACCTCACGCACAATTATATATTTAAAATCCATTCTCACCTGCTCCTATTCAAGTATTTCTTTGTGTTCCCCAAGAAATAATCCAGTAAATGGTGTTCTGCCCCACTTTGACTTGTGACTATTTTTCATCTGTGAATTCTGGGTTGTTCCTGTTCTGCTTTTAAGGCAAGCTCAGGCAGCAGATTGTCCTGCATGGTCTGGCACCATTAGATTGCACTCTGCAATTCTGCATTTCACTCTCCTGGAGAGAACCATCTGCTCTACAGGTTTTAGATGCTGACCACCTGGGTGGAAGCAACTTCATTAAAAATTAAAAAAAAAAAAAAAAAAAAAAANAAAAAAAAAAAAAAAAAAAGGTACTTTTGCACAGTACTTCCACTTAGTTGGGAGGTACATATATAACGAAAATATCCTCTGTGTTTTTAAAAATACATTACATATACACTTTCTAGTTACTACAGTATCTAGTAATCAAGGAGTTCTTGGTTTTATTATTTTGTTTCACTTTAGTGTATTTTTCCGCAGTGCCTTAAACTTCTGCAGAAATTTGATGGATCCTTTCACATCAGCACCAATGACTTCTCATTGAAGCAGATACCTAGAAAACATATATGAAGGCTCTAAATTAATTTAAAATTCGTAAGGAATAATCAATAATGAAGTTTGAACAGGTAAATGGAATAGTTATATCAAAGAGGAGAAATTAAAAAGGGAACTAACATTCTTTTTTAGTTGAAAAACATAAACAGCATATAAAAATCATGCTCTGAGCTGGGAAGTGCCTCATTAATCCAGTCAGCATGTATGAACGGGGAGCTTTTCAAAACCTTTTAACATCTGCCTGATTCTGTCCCTTGGAAATCCTTTTCCATTTCAGCAGGATGAAACAAAGACGTAGGCAGAGTACTTTCTAAAAGCCTTTGGCTACAGACAGCCCACCACATACATCATTATACACAAATCCTCGGGGGGGGGGGGGGGAAGGGTACAAGGAAATTAAGTCGGTCTTCAAATCCTACCATTTGCTTGGGTGTTGTTTCCTGGGAGTTCATAATCCATTCCAATTTACCTTTTTAACCGCTGAAATCTTCTGTTTTCTGGAACGCTACCATTATTATTTGTATTTCTTGTTTGACACTGTGCTTCTCTGAATAGTAGATATGCAAACTACATGTTTCATCCATGTCCCGTTCCCGTTCCACCTTTACGGAGTTCTCCATGTGAGCCAGCTACTGCCAAAACCTTTCTGACAAACATCAAATTAATATACCTTTCCAAAGAATAAAGCATCAAACCTCCAAGAGAATACAAAAGGCCATATCACACAATTTTCAAGGTTTTTTAAAATATGGKTTTTTTAAGTCTTCGGCACAAAGATTAGAGCAATGTATCTAGCCACTCTATAAAGCAAACATGTCCTGCTGTTCTCAGAAGCGTGCGTTTCTTTCAAATTCATTTCTATCACAGCATCTGAACCAGGTCGTTCTTTAGCTCTTCCTCATCTCTGCTGGTAAGAAACAGCAGCCCAAATGAACAGAACTAATAAAAAATATATACATATATATAGATGCATACGTACTATAACAACACAATCAAAAACAGTGATTAAATACCACTGAGGGTTCATCTGTTCTGAAGTGACTATACTGAACATTGTAAAATAGCAATCTCTGACTGTGCTTGACCCCAATGTTAAGGAAGGGTAATAGCAACACGCCAAAGAGCAATACCACTAGGCATGTTTAGACTAAGGAATAAACACATTGACCCATGTTCTTCCCAGGCCAACTGCACAAATAAAATAATGTTTTGCTCTTTAGAAGTAGCTTTCCTTGGAGAACTTCCAATTAGTTTATTAACCAATAAATTAAGTTTCCCAGCGATTACTACGTACCCACCCTTTTGCCCTTCCCCAGAAACTGTTGTGTGAAGATGCAGTGTCACTGGCACAATCATAACAGTGATCAGCCATCACACCCCCTGCAACCTCTGGAGCTGACGGCTTATAGTTCAACCCAGCTACCACAGGCTTAACTCAGCCTTGCAGAAATAACTGTTTCCTTCTCTTTCTGGAGACAATCCAGTGACAAAAATATCATTACAAGCAAGATGTTCAGTACTACAGAACTACAGCCACCCCGAATTGTGTTAGGGACCAATACAAGTGGTCACTTCCATAGTCAATATTGTTGCAAAGCAAAAAGAAGTGGCTGCCTATGAGCTACTTATGCTAAGAACAGCAAAGAGCTGCCAAGAACAGTCGGTCTGCCCAAGCAGTATATAATGAGCTAACAAATAAAATCAGAAATGGAAAAGGCACATTACATTCCAGAAAAAGTTGCTGCTAATGTAGGAACCAAAACAGTGTTAATGCCTAGTTCTCTGTGATGTTTATTGCTACATACTGTGGCTACCTCATGGAATAGAAGATTAAACAGAACTCAGTATAACTTTCTCTGACTTCTAGAAACACCAAAGCAGGAAGGCTGTACAGTACCTTGGGACAACAAGTAACCTGAAGAATACCTACTTCAACCTTACTTGCAGGTATGCTATTACAAAACTAGGAGACACCTAAAAAGTGCTTGCCGGACAAAATATTTGGAACAAAATGTTAATAAGCAAATAAAAGCACAGCTGAAAGCTCTGCAAATGTGAGCAGCGACACAGAGGGGAGAAGATTTGTGCTCTGCTCTGTCAGAGCGCACATGGGTACAGAGCCCTTAAGCTGTTCCCAAGACCAGAGCCCACTACATTAAAACTCCCTTCAGCGAACACTCTGCCTAGTTATGCAATATTAACTACAGCAAGAATCATCACTCAGGATTAACAGCAGTCATCCGTTAGGCAGAGGGCCAAGCTTTACGTTTCCTTTGAGAACCACCGCAAATGGTGCTCGCTGCCATTTTTACTTCAAAAGCCATCCTCAGTAAATGAATTAGAAGTTGATTCTTCCTAAGTTGGGAGCAGAGAACACACATGCCCAACTCCAGAGCAAAAGAAGGTCTTTTAATATCCAATTCCAGAGGAAAAAAGGCCATTTAATATCCCTTTAAATGGGATATTATACTAGGTACTTCAGTAGCGTCACATCCGTTACTGCAGTCTGCCCTGGATGTAGTGTCTAAAATCACTACATAGCAGTATTCTAGCACTTGCTGTAGTATTACTACTAGCAGTAGTAATAAGAAATGCAGACAAACTGTATTTCATACCATGGGATATGAGAAGCAAAAAAAGACCTGAAAGCTTCAAGTCCAACCTTGAATTAGCACAGGGCTAATGTAGTTCATCTGTTTAAATTCCAAAGCTGCAAAACTCATAAGAAAAGTCTGAGATGAGAACCGTAATAAATTTGAGCTCCGTTGTGAACGGAAGTATTTTTAATGAACTTTTTAAAAAAAAAAAAAAAACACAATCACCCCCAACTCAGAGACATCTAAAGCAGACCCCATTTTCCTTGAGCGGAGACAGACATTCTTTCTTACATTAAGATTTTGCCTTTTTTTTTTTTTTTTTTTTAAAGCAATGCTGCATCTTTCTCCAGAATTTATTAAAACCTTTTAACAAACATACCTGAGATTAACTAATGCATCCTCCCATTTCCTCACACCCCAGGAGTCAATTTAAACAGCTTGTTTTCAAACTGAAACTTTGTCTTTCCTTCATGCAGACAGATATTCAGCAGGTGCTAAGGCAACTCTGTGAGATTCACTGTAAATGAGCCTATTGAAGAGATCTGGATTAAAGACAGAACTAAAATGGGTTTTGTTCTTTCTTTTTAAAATGCAAGTCCTTTCAACTCTGTTTATAATGGGCCTTTGCAAAAAATAAATAAAAATAAAAATTGAATTTGCATTGCTGCAGATATAACTAGCTGCCTTGCAAAAGAAGGGACAAGCCATAGGTGGTGGCAGGAACTTTTCTCCAGCAGCCGGAGGGGTGTCATATGCCTTGAGGCTTCACAAGGCGCCTGCCTGCATCCAGAGAAAGGGCGTCCCGGCCATCTGGCCTCCATCCTGCCTCCAACACATTCCCCAGACTTCAAATGGAAACTAAAGGACAAATCTGACTTTCTGGGGCTGGGCAGGGGTTACTGCCTTGCTCCTGACTTTAGACTTTTAAGCTTACTCTGTAGGTGAAAGATCTCACCCTTCTGCACGGGGACCCTGATGTTTTAAATCTCACATATGAACCACAACAGCCGAAAAAGAACTGGCACACTGGTATTAAAAATCTGCAGCTCGGTTTCACCAATCTAAAAAACTTTTGGAGGAATTCTGCATTATCCATATATCAGCCCTTAGACACAGCATTTAAAGGACAGCCAAGATAAAGCGAAAACTCACAGTGATTCCATGTATTTCTGAGGAAAGGAAGTGACCGAGAGAGGAAGGGAGCTCCGGATGGAGCAAAGAGAAACAATGGGAAGAGCCAAGGCCAGATGTGTTGAGAAAGCAGAGAGAGGAGCAAACAGAAGGTCACGGATAGCTTTGAAAGCTGATGCAGGAGAGAGATGCGGAGGAAGATGACTGGACGAGAACTTGCACGGGGCTTTTGACAAAGCAAAGGTGCTGCTGTGTTTTCAATATGAGACGACTTAGCACAACACAAATCGCTCCAAAAACATATTGCATGATGTTTTCAGAAACAGAAATTTCTGAGCGATTTAAATTTCCTTGTTTGAGAGTGACTTTTTTCTAATCTAAGAAGAGAACACCTGAGAGAATGTGGTAAGTTCTCCCCAGAACGAGAAGTTTAACTTCCCTCCCCCCCACCATACTTTCAGCAAGAGGTTCTGGTGAAACAAAACGGGATTTAAAAAAAAAAAAAAATTAAGCGGACTTAAGTAGTTCTCAGCCCCAGTATTCAAGCAGTCTTCACCCAAACATGAAATAGAAACAGACATAATGTTGGGTGCCTGTCCCAGAAAGGCTGGGAACACCACATCAACCACTTAAGATTCTGCAAAAGGAAAACACAGAGGGAGGAGGAGACAACATCAAAAAATCACCACTTCAGGTCTCCACAGCCTAGATGAGGAATATAGCTAAAAGCTTCCCACCAGAACTAAATACAAAGTTAAATACATGTTGGCATTCCTTATATGAGGTTAGCTGGCTTCTTTAAGGATGACATAAAGAGGATACAACCAAGAGCAAGCAGAAGATAATTTATCACCAGAGACAATAAATCTTTATAAACAGACGTTATGATTGAAAAGGAGAAAAAGTAGCAAATGGATGCTAAGGCATCAGAAATTACTTTTTAACTGTTATTCCTTAGAGTACAACAAAATGAAACTTGTGAGGATAGAATTCAAAACCCTGGGAAGACTGCAGCAAAACAGGGTACGGGCATCCCTCATCAAGAGATTCATCTAGTATACAATCAGCTAGTATTTAGTACATAAGTAACAATTGCAAACCAAACCATAATTTTGAGCACTGGCACAAGCAATGTTGCTACTTTTGAAGAAGAATGTTAGCTTATTTACCGCAAACACCACAAATACCTTTAAAATCTAATGTCAAATGTATACACTGTCTGATGCTTCACCAGGATAGAGTGCAGTATGTGTGCACATATACACACAAGTGCATGAAACCCAACTCAAAATAAGTGTAAGCTTTGTATCTTGTGTGTTCATACACACATACTGATTTCAGATTTTCTTTAAGCCTAGAAGTGAAAAGTTGACCTCCCTTACACTGGTTCCACAGAGAATTATTTCAATGAAAACAAATACAACCTTTTCATCTTTTGAGCAAATTTCACAAGTATAATTTAGGCATATTTACCAGACAGAAATCATAGTGAAGAAACATCATCCTGTACTGAATTTCTTGATGACAAAAGCATCACAGCTCATTTGACACAGGATGACTCAAATATTGAGTCTAGGATTATTCTGCAATACTCAGAAAAATATCAGCAGATTTTCCATATAGTAGCAATATAAGGACTATAGCAAATTACTTTTCAGGAAATGTTGCATTTCTCCTATAATTTAAATATCATACCATAAGAAAATGAAAAAAGCATTACATGCTTTGGCTATGCATATTAAACATGCCCAGATTGTACATTTGACTTGACTTTACCAGGTACTGGTATTTATTCTTTCCCGAGCATTCAGGAAAATACTTTATTTCAAAGAAATAACAGAGTACCTTCAGCTTCCCTAATAAGCAAATGTAATTTCAGGGTTCACGGCAGTCTCAGCTAACCATGCTCCCGGCCATTGCAGTCCCCCTCACTCCCTTGGCTCCAGCTCCTGGTCTCAGACATCCTCAAGCAAAATGAACTGCTTCAGCATACTAAACCAGCAAAAAGCCAAGCACTATATTGAATTACATAATTTTTGCCAGTTAGATTTCAGCAGGCTTAGCATGCTGGAGCAACTGAACACAGGTCCAGGGGAGCTCCCGAGGCCAGGGGGACAGGACAGCCAGCAGGCAGGTCAGGCTGCTGCCACAGAACAGCCCCCAGCCAGCCAAGCTGACCACAAATGCCGCTCAAGAGGTCAACAGCCATGCTGGAGGAAAGGGTCACTCACACTGGCTCAGCATTTCAGGAGGTGAAAGGAAAATGGAGGACCTAGATGCCCAGCTCTGCTCACCTGAGGAAACATCTTCTGCAGGACTTGTTTCGCTCTCTTCAACCGACAATACGTATAATGGTACTATTATAATAATTCAGTGATTGCGTCAGGCCAAAAAGGATATTTGCAGTTATGTGACTGGCAACCTAATAGCAGTGACAGGACAAGAACATGCTCTAAATTCCTTATGTAATGAGCTGAATTTACTATTACAGCCAGTTTTACAAAACTGTCTCAGCATTTTAACTTTAAACCCAAAAAAGCAACAGCACATATTAAAAAAAAAAAAAAAAAAAAAAAAAAAAAAAAAAGGAAGAGCAATCCTTCATATATCTCAAAAAAGGAAGCAATTAAGACTTGTACTTTTTCCAGTATCATCAAGGACACTGGAAAATTGCAGAGAAAATAAGAAGATTGCCAGGAATTTTTGTAGATGAAAGGATGGGGAAGAAGTGGGAGGAGAATGAGCTATCTTCCGTATTGTGTAGTTAATTTTCCAATTCAATTGTCATCGCAACGCTTTTACTTCAAAGTTTACCACACAATTGCAGAGACATGAACCGCTATCAAATCTTCCAAATACAGCTTAGATTTTCAGTCCAGAACTACACTGTCATCTTTATACTAAACTTCACAAAATAAGCTGCTCTGAAAACTCACAGAAAGGTGAGGTTGCTCCAAACCCAAGGTAACAAGCATGGATCAATCAGTTAGTTTCTCCAACTCTCTACTTTTTCTATCCAAAAATTGGGTCACATTAAAATTTCTTGCTTTTCTGTATCTTAAATCAAGATACTCAGTATATCAGCCATGACGTTCGAAATAGTGTACTTGTCAGGCTGCAGATCACGTGTTATTTTTTGGAGGATGGAGTTCTCTCTCCTGCAAGAAGTATCAAACACTACTGAATTTGGACTGAAAGATGTGTTGCACAAATGGCTTCAAAAGCGTATTTATGCGATGGAGAAGACGAAAGCAAGGAGGGATAACCATGAAAGACCATCAGGCATTGGCATTGTCAAAAGCCTCCTCCACTAGACACACTCACACAGCTTGACTGCATCTGCAGAATAAGAAACCACTGAAAAATATACACCTGTGTGATATTTTAAAAATATACCTGCTCCCTTCTGTTTGATCGAAGAACCTGCCCCAGACCACATCCCCCTCACGGTTTGATTAGCATACTGAAGTAATGTACGTAGCAGGTACCATGGAGACCCAGATTAAGGAGCCACTGAAATGAAGACTTTCCACACATGGAAAACAGTGATATTAATATACTAATTATGTTTCTTCACAACTAGGTTTACACCATCTTAAACAGCCACAATACTTAAGGAAAGGACAGGAGACAGCTTTCCTGCAGTGTAGCATAAGTTTTTCTGCATGATTAAGCTAGAAGGACAGCCATCATTTGTCATAATGTCTATCAAAAGATTTAAAAGTCACTAGAAGTGTATGATGATAATAAGAGAATGAGGAATTTCTCATCTCTCAAATAATCTTTCTCGCACCACCTTACCCATCATTTTATCCGCAGGAAGAAGATAAAAGGCTCCTATCCTGGACAACATTTACTAAGTAGATCACTGGTTTCCCTTACTTAGTTTATTAATTAAGAATGCAAATATAATCTTAGTTTTAAATTTCATCATAGCCCAAAAGACTGGGCTTTTCCTTTTTCATGTGATTTTCATGATGTGGTTTTTCTTCTCATTTCTTATTGATACTTTCAAAACCAAACAACTGTTTTATTTGTGACATGAAACACATGGTGTTTCAGCAAAAATAATAATAAAAAAATCCTATCCTTCCACCTAACTGCATCATAACGAAGGGTTTTCTTCTCTTCTGTTTGTTTTACAAGTCCTATTGCCACAGCAGTGCAGGAAAACATGCACTCTTGGAACATCTGATGGATCAAAATAGGAAGGTGTTAAGCAGAAAGTGTCATATATTACTTCTTCCTTAAGTAGTCTCAAAAGATAAAGATTTTTTTAAAAATCTTTAAAACTATAAAACTTTACTCTTCAGTCAAAGCACATCATATAGTTTAACTAAAGAAATCTCTAGTACCCAAAATCTTGTGAGGAGTCTTCCCCCCCGTTACTCAACCTCTAGTAGAAATTTCTCATTGGAGCATAACTGAGCAATTCAAAGAATCAGCTTTTGAATTCCTATTGGTTAGGATTTCTAAATTATTCTCCTCTGCTTTCTCCTTTCTAATATTTACCTTTACACCAGGCTTTCCGTGCCTGTTTCTAAATGACATAGATATCATGTGAGTAATCTCTTCTGGTTGAAAATGTAATTTATTTTAATTGGAACTGAAAACTTGTTTGAGGGGTGGCAGGAGGAAACTGTTCCTATTTCCTGCTATAGTTCTCTCAGCATCTAATTACACCCATAAAGAGGAACAATGGGGAGGCTGTGTGTTATTCAGTTTAATGTGGTTAATTACACGATTCCCTGTATGCACACAAATACACCAGAGCCTCACAACTCATACAGCACCCACACAACACATTTATCAGCTGTAACAATTGTGCTTTGAGATCACATACGGTATACTCTCTAGATATAAATACTTATTTACTGGAAAAGGTTTCTAGTTCACAAGAAAAAATGGAAAACGCAGAACAGACACCAAATCAAAAATCCTAACCATTAGCATTTGTATTTTCCACAAAATTCTTGTCAATATGAATTAATTTCTTGCAACTAGAAACATACCCTTCTTACTGAAATACCTTTCCCCATGCTTTCCCTGTAGATAGATACTTTGGAGAGGTCCTTTTTTATACCCCAATACCCCAAAATACTAACAGGAGTTGAACCAAACACTTCACTTCCAAAAGTTTGAAGAGATTTAGGCCACCTCACAATGGAATAAACGTACCAGTCAGACGTTTTGCAAGTCAGATTCTGTGTCCAGGTACTCCTGAGGGCACAAAAATCATATTTTAAATATTATTTAACACTGAGGCCAAGGTTTCAGTTAGGACAATGACACATCAGGTGGATGGATCCTCTTCATTATCACTCTTTCTTCAAAGTCTTGCATAAGCAATACTTTGTGAGTCCAAAGGCAGACAGAGAGGGTAGGTGGTCAAGGAGGATACAAATGAGACAGCTGCAGGCACTCATAATGGCCTCTGTGAACACCATGCTCTCCTCCATACACTTTGGTAAGCTTAACGGGGAATAATCATCAGTCGGGCACTGTAATAGCTATTAATGATAGCTCAAATGTCAACACTGTCTGTCCCAGGAAGCACATGAGAAAGGATTTGGTCTTGAGAAAAGACAGACAACTCAGGGCTCAGAGAACAACTCTTCCAAGGCCAGATTTTTCAAGAATAAAGTCACCAAGGAAAGAAAAAAAAAATGGGAAAAGAAACTGCATATGGTCCTCCTCCTATGAAGAGTCAAAGAAATGTTTCAGAGGCTTAGTGTGAAACAGTCTGAGCTCAGATGAGTCACTGGGGTTCTTGGAGCAAAACAGACAATGTGGATAATTGATAAAATAGGGGCAGACGTTAAGAGGGATAGTCTTGATGCTTGAAGAATATGATGGCTTTTGTGAGGAGTTAACCTCCCTCACTCACTACACAGTTGGAACAGTAGGAGGTCTGTTCAGAAACATGGTGTTAAGAGGGAAGGAGGAATGTGTGCAAGTTGGAAGGAAGAACATGGATTAGTTGAGAAAAGAAGCGGCAGAATTTAGCCCTGATCTATCTTTGAAGCTGGCCCTGCTTTGAACAAGGGGCAGGACCATGCGACTTCCAAAGGTACCGGCCAACCTAAATTATTTTGTGATTTTAAGGAAAGGGCTTAATGTAGGAACAAAAATAACATTATCTTCATTACTGAATGAAACCCTATGCGGGAAAAAAAGCTTTAGTTTGGAGAATAAGTCACTGATGCCTAGGGAAAGTGTGTGATGAAATAAGAGCAAAAGAACCTGCAAATGTAGGAGAAGACTGATATCTTTTGGCAGACTAATACTTTGATTTTGTTTAAACTAGCTTAAGTGAGTAATTTAGCTTCAATAGCACAGTGAATAACTGCTATTGCTACAAAGTTTTAACCTTTACCCATTCAATTAATGTTAGACCTTAAAAGCTCTTCTCAAAGAAAAAGGCTTTACATAAAAACTAGGAAAGATGATATTCATATTCCTGATACTCTTACAGATAAAAAAAAATACAGCCCTTGAGGTTTTAGAATACACACAGAACAAGGTTTGATCAACTAATGTAAAAACTTAGAATTTTTGCTTATGCAATTGAAACGCATTTCCTTCTGCCATAAAAATCTGCACCAAGCAAAGGTGGCAGATCTTCATCATTTCATTGCCACCTCAATTCAACACAAATCCAGTTTATTTTTCACTGCTTCCCCAAGTAAGATAACTTGAAATTTTTCCAAAATGCTTATTTAGAAAAAGAAAATCAGACTTCAAAATAAAAGGCTGACTTGCATTAATTGCTTACGCTTATCTTCTCTCCCACACTTGTGGTAGTCTGCTGGCCCGTGCCTATAGCAACAACTGGAGACCTTTGCGTTCTGGCCTTACCATAATGGTTATTTTCTTTCTCTCTTGCACATTAAAGAATATATGGCCTTGATGGCAGGTACATCAGGAAGCAGCCAGACATACCAAATGCATACCACCAGATGGCATCTTCAACCAGTTACATTTTAAACAGCTCACGCCTTCAGAAGGAAATCGTGCATTTGATATAGTCTTTGTATTCTGAAGCCTCAAGCCTCTATACTACAAAAAGCAGAAGCACTTTTGAACACCTAGATTGGCGCCAATGATCTGAAAGTCATCTTGCATTGCTAAAATCATCAGTTTACTGAGGATACATTTGTTCCCTCAACAAGGATTCAGGGAGCCATAGAAGTACTCTGCACCATGCTTGGTGTCTTCTCCCCACACATCTCCTTAATGCTTCTTCTCTAATTTTACAATAAAATCTAGGTGCAATGCCATTGGATTTCCACAGAAGGACTACTGATTTACACAGGATTTATTTACATTCGATGCTGGCCCTCTATATTAAGAGGTGGTTTTGGCCATAAGTAACCTCTATGTGTGTTTGGAAATAAAATTTTTCCACTATAATAAGCAAGTTATCTCCAGTAGCAGACACCTTAATAAAAACAAAACAAACAAAAAAACAAACCCAAAACCCTCAAAACCCAAGTAATTCTAAGACAATCAGTAGACTACAAACCTATTTTTAATCCGCTGCAATCAATCATTAAAATAACAAGTACAACATACAAACCACCCTCAAATCCTTAACAATGATTGCTTTATTGTACTTAGAGAGCAACCTAGTCTACCATCCAGACTGGCTTACCATGCTAATCTCATTTCACGTAAAATTTTGGTGAAATGGCTATCACCCTGTCATATGCTCTAATAATTAAGTGCATTTTAGAGTCACATATTTTCTTATTTGTTCAGAATCTAAAGATGAGTTCCTTCTCAAAGGAGTTTTACCCTTTCAACTGGAGTTTTTGAGATTGTTTGGGGAAAAAATGTAACCTAGTTTTAAGTATGTAGGCTGATCTCACAAACAGCTCTTAGGTCTGCTTCTCTTTACTTTTAATTGTGTATCTGCACTGAGGCCAGCTTTTTGCCTCTTAAGTCTCATAAGAGCCAAAGGAAATGAAGTGGAACAAAGAAGCAACATTAGCTTTCATAATTTATTGTTCTAGACAGCTCCAACTATTGCCCATGATAGAAAGCAAGCCAAGCAGAAAGCAAATGGAAGTGTTCTTGCACTGCCACTTCGTCAAAGGCTGAAGTCACAGGATTGACTTCTACGGCCACAAGCAATGCCCCCAACCCACGTTGCCACCCTGTAGCTCTTGGGCTTTATGTACAGAGGGCACCGAACACAGAAGAGAACATGCATGAAAAATGAGCTGAAATGTGTTGTGGGTTGTTTTCTTTGTTTGTTTTTTAAGGTTATAGATTAAAAATGATACTTTAAAGTGTTCTTTATTAATACAGGTTAATAAAGAATAAATCTGACACAGTTCACTCAATTTTATCTCCTTGATTATTCAGAAAAAAAATATTTTTGGTCTGGCTGGATAAAATCCTGCAGTGAACTCTCACAAGCAGTTCATTTTGATTTCTGAATTCAACCTATTTTGATTGAAGCAATCCTTTTGTGGTGTTTTCCACTTGTAAAGGTAGGATTTCTTGCAGAGGTAGATTTGGAAGAAGAAGGGGGAATAAGAGTGACTGTCAAATATTCAACATGGCGACTTTCAGAAGTAACATCTGAAAGCAATGATGCTGATACACCTAATGAGCCGGAAGGATTCTCCGCAGCGCCTTCCCTTGTGCTGAGCACCAAAAGACTGGTTTTGATTCTTAGCCACAGGCTCTTAAATTGGAGCTTAATCCACTGCCATCATGTCCTTGGGTTGCCTGCTTTAAAGACAATGATGTAGCTGGATCCAAAAAAACTCACAAAAAGGAACAACACTGACTTAAACCAAGAGATCCACAAGGTTCAGCACAACTGCTGAGCTCAAGGGATTATTTACGCAATAAAGAAAGAGAATGACAAAACAGCATAGGACTTAGATTCCTCTTGAAAATTTAATTCTTGCTGAATCTTCATCAGAGGATGAGGAGCAAGATCCTCCTCGCTTATCAAGAATATTTTTCTCAGGAAGTAATTAGCATCCCGAGTGGTATCAATACATGAATTTCAACTTGATTTAGATGCCCAAACCTAAGAGAAGAGAGAAGCAGAAGCCAACACAGTCATTCTAGAGACAGCACCAAGGAACAATTTGAAACTCACCATTTAATGATTTGATGCCCTAAAAAAGGCACATAATGACATAATGAAGAAAATGTTATGGCTTGACACACTACCAGTACAAGTCACTATTGCCACAACCCCCTGTGACACTTACCAAGACTTTCTGAAATCAACTGCAGACTGAAAACATGCTCCTGTTCAGCACAATTAATCTTCACAATTGGTGCATTTATTTAGAGAGCATGGATTTTATAGAGTTTAAAGACAACTTAAAAATATGAGATTTTTTAAAATTAAAATATTTTGAACTATAGCAGATTTTTTTAAAATAAAAAGGCAAAATCTTCAGAGGGTATTATATACACTTGGAAATTATTCTATAAATGTTTTCTCTAAATAAACTGTAGAAAACCAAATAAATAAAGTATCTGTCTCAGGTCCAGTAGTATTTTTTAGAATAATTAAAATGCTAATGAAAAATCATCTAAAGGCAGGAAAAAGTAGAAGAACAATCCATGCCAGAATACCATCCTTCTATAAGCATCATTTCCAACTTCTAACGCTGAGTTATGCTCTTCTAAGTGATGACAGGTAATGTTTACAATATCTCTTAAGAATGAACCTGCTAGTTATCTCCTTTGCACTTGCCAAGTGCTTCACAGTCAGGTTTTGGTGAAAGGTTAGACACACAAATGTAAAGATGAAGGCAAGAGACAGCTGGTGTCAGCTCCAAAAGTACAACTGGACTCTAAACAACAGGGGCACGCATCTGTACAGCGATTCCCAAATCAGATGAATGCAGTGGTACCTCCAAGTGGCAATGATCAGCTGACACAAAACGCTGTTTGTCTCTGTCTTGCTATAAGTCCGCCCCCTCACACTCCTCCAGTTCCTCTTCTTCTCTCCCATAGCTATTCCCGGCTTGATTTCTACACTACAGCTGCTCTACAGCTGTTGCAGGTATGGTGTGATTAAGACAGAATCAACCCCCCTTCCAGCCTCATGCACATATAAATCATGATCCTCTATTATTTCATACACACACATAAAGTAGGGAATGCCGGTTCGTGCATGACTGGTAGATTTTTGTTTTGCTGGGGGGGAAGGCAAACATATGCTGGAATTTCCCTCTGCCTCCTTCTAGGTCCTACTCACTTCAGTAGCTCCTCCATCCAAAACGGGGGAGGAAGGAATGTAGGTGGCTGTGATTTCAGCAGTGATCCCACTGCATTCCCACACCCCTTGCCAATACAAACTACGACCTAAGATTGAGTTAAATTAACCTGAGGCCAGAATCAAAAGGAGGAATAACTAGGCAAAGCTAAGAGAACAMGAAAGGCAAGAACAAAGGATCTCTTTCTTTCTAATGAGGATTACACAGTGCAAACATCATGGTTATTTTCAAAAAAGAATCCAAGTGTCAAAGACCCAGAACTACCCAGTTCTAACTTAAGTTGTGACACTGACTATATAATTGCAAAGCAAATAAAAAACCTGATTTACAAGTTTCAGAATCTTTGAGAAGCTGCAATGAACACCACTGCTATGATGTACTATGTCTTCTTGGAATAGCCCTAGAAGAAATGCTAACATGCTATACTGTGCCGTCAGTATTTACATGATGAAGCAGCAACCACACGCTAAATAAAAGATGGTAAGAACAAAGTCCTAGGGACTTAGGTATTTGCAAGCAGTTGTTTTTGTATTTTTGCTGGTAGTTATTTTTTAATCAATGCAATTTCTGTGCTGACTTGAAGCCCAATACATATTTGATCCTCCATTTCACAGCATCAAATTAAGCTCCATATCTGAAGGGCATCTCAGATTCCAGGATTTCACTTTGGCTTATCTGACAATGATTTTTGCACCAAAGCAAGTTAACTATAGATGGTTTATTTATAAGAATAAAGTGAGGTAGTTGTAAAGAATACGTTCTGTAGTATCCACTGTCTTGGCAATAATGATAGATTTAAGCAGCTGCTACTAGAAAACATCAGCTCTGCCAAAATGTCAGATGCTGATGTCTGAAGCAGCTCAATTAAGCTACAAGATGCAATCACTTTGTTCTCCCAGGGATGCAGGCAGGCATGTTTCAATCCGTATCTGGAACCAACAGAAGCATTTATGGAAGGAACAGATCAAAAAAAATTTGAATACATACAGCATTACATCTTCACCTTCCTTCAGAAATCCCAGTTTTTAAGCCACCAAATATGATTTGATGTATTATGAGTTCTCAATAAAGCATTCAAAATAGCTGGAGCAGTGTCAGTTTTAATCAGCAATCCAATTAAAGGATCCAATCAAGTTCACTTTAGCTGTTCAACAGTATGTTTATATCATAAATTATTTTTAACAGGAGTTTAACATGCAGGTTCTCTGTATTTTAATAACATATTCAACAGTGATATGTAAAGGGAAATAATTGTTGCAACAGCAAACTGCACTCATGCATACATTGAGAAAAGAGTATATCTAACACATTTTTAAAAAAATTATGGCAAATATTTCTTCATAAAGTCTAATTAATTTATTAAGTCAGAGAACACATCTGCCTTATACCTGCATGTAAAAAGAATTGGACTATCATTTGTTTTCAAGAAGGATGCAAGAGTAGATGGTGCTGTTGATACTTTCCCTTTCCTCCTCTTCCACAGTTTCAACCTGTTCTGTTGAAATGTCATATTATTTATGCAAACGAGATTGTGAATTAATATTTAAGAAAGAAACAAGTTGAAGTTTATTTCAAACTAACATTTACCTCACTGCAGCCAAAGTTAATTTTCCTATGATGAAGGAGAATTAACTGCAGGCAATTTATTCTGAGAGTGAGAATAATTTGCTGAAATGTGTCCGGTTCTCAGGTGTTACTGGTCCACACAGGGAATGTATACCAGTATAATGCAGAAACTTAAACTGATGTAGTTATACCAGGAACATTTGGGACTCTCATGCATTTTAAGGCTAGAACGAACAAAATACCAGCATGTTTTCAGAATGACTAGCAGCTAGTTAAAGCAGCTAAAGAAGTTACTCACAACTGAAAGATACCACTACTTGGCCGAGATACAGAAAAAAGTGTCATACCGTAACGAGCACCCTGTTCGGAGGGCAGACCCCATCACTTACTTTTAGTATCACAAACAATATTATTAAAGATGCTGTTTAAAGATAACTTTAATGAATGCATTATGGCAAAGAAGGGAAAAGAATAATTCTTCTGTTTAACACTTACCCTCAGAAGCTGCAGGCATCTAGACTTCAAACCAGCATTAAAGCTTTTAGACTTGGGAGTCTGAAGACACCAGCCACTCAGGATGAAATTTTACAATTTGATCATGTAAATGCTTTTTTCGTGACACGTAAGTAAATATTTTAGTTATAAGAGTGTCTTGGAAATTCAATAGTTTCCTCAACAGTAATCATGATACATTAGGTTTAGAGTATAAATTAAGTGTGAAATAGAGAAGTTTTAACTAAAATTGCTTTTACTGAAATGTCAATTTCAGACAAACTTTGATTATGTGCTAATATAGATAGATCTTACAGTACCTGTAGGCCCCTCATAAGCAATCTTGTTTACTTTCCATGCTGGAATTCTATCTTAAACTGCTTCAAAGGTAAAAATCAGAAAGAACTGTTTTAGTTTGACTCTCCAATTGCATCAGATCATTTACATGTGTGCAACAGTTCGATGCAAGTTTAAACGTTATTGCCTTTTTACTATAATGTGGGCATAAATACTTTTATTAGCTTGTCTTAGCATTGATCACTTTAGCTGCAAATTCTCAATGTTTACAAAGTTTTAACTTGCACAGCACTAGCAACCTACTAATATTATTTTATGCTACCAAATGAGAGAAATTGGGCAAAGGAAAAATGTATGTGGAACATGAGGAAACATTCAGGCCCAGGAGACCCCACCATCCTGTGGAATAATGTACCCAGAGAATATCTGGAAGCCTCAAAGATCATAAAGGCACATGCTGGCAGGAAAGGGCTTTCCCTCTACAGTTTTTATGGAACTATAATGCACCAAAGGTTTCCGAAGGTCACCAAAGTTGCCACAGTTGTTCTCACACAGGCTATCCCCAGATGCTTACAACCTCTCCTCCCATCAATTCAGAGTTCAAATTGCAAAAAATCTCAGCACGCTCACTACAATACAAACATTACAAGCAATTCAAGTATTTAAGTTCTATTTCCATACCGCTGTGACATTCAACCAGGCCAATGGAATTTTTTTACCCAAAGACGCTACAAGTGGGTGTATTCCCCCTTAGCATGCACAAGGTTAGTACTTATGTACCTACTGGAAATACCCACGCACCCTACCTTACATTATGCGATGAAAAGGGAATAGCAAGGAAGGCTCTGCAAGCAACAGTGGTTTCCTTGCATCTACCACATCCATAAATGTGGGAGCTGCAAAAACCAGGACTAGTAGATGAAAACAATACGGCCAAGGAAAGACCTGCAGAGACTGAGGCACTTTCCCTTTCTTTTATAATAGTTTCTACACTGCAACAATAAGCTTTTATTCTGTCTTCATCCAATGCTCACCTATCTTCACATACCAAGCTGCATGCACTTGGCATTTCAGAAAGCTTTGAACACAGGATAGCACAGTCAGGGCTTTCTCAGTGAAGCATGTGAAGGTTTAGAACAAGAGCATATGCTTGTTTTACCTATTTTCCATTTTTTCTAAATGAGGGACTGACAGATGCTGCCCCCTGTGCCTGCACATGGCCTGGCTATTGTCACCAGGCCAGAAATTGTTGTCATTGCCACTGCATGGTGGCACCCATGCAAACAGAATCTGTACGCAGGCAGCTGCCTGGGTAATGTTCATACGTTACATATAAGTACCATAGGCAAAAAAAGCACAGATTTATAAGGGTGCATATGACTTAGGCTTTTGTGTTCTTAGTTTACTAGAGGAAACTCTTGTTAATAATGATGGGCAGAGACTAACCCAAAGGAGTACACACTGAATACACAAAACAAGAGCTGTCATATGTTACAAGAAGAAACAGAGCACATGTTAATTACTTTTAAAATAGACATCAACAGGGAAAAAAGACTTACCTGAAAAACACCAACACACATCTCTTACAAGCTTATTCACTTGTGCAGTCGTATACGCAAGAGATATCATGCTATTTTCATTCAGTATCTGTAAATCTAACAATATCCTCAAGAAACATAATCCAAAAGGTAAAAGCAAAGACACACAATGATAGATATTAGATAAACATACCACTTAGAGTTCTAGGTCTACCCTGTAGTTAGGTATGTCATTTAAGGAGGTATAAATTAAAATCAAAGAAAAGTTAAGATGGGAAGGTCATCTAGTGCAACCTGCTCTGCTCAAAACAGGGCCAACTTCAAAATTAGATCTAGCTGCAAATCTGGAATTGGCTGTTGTCATCAGCTACTTTGCTGTTGAAATCAAATTCTGCAATATGACCTTTGGGTTCTTGTATTTTAATCCCAGCCCCTCTTGTAGCTGCTAATTTTTGCAGATGTTGGAAAACAACAATTTATCATGTTCCAAAAGTGCAGGTTTGGTTGCTTTGAAAAGCACCAGTGAAGTGAGGCCCATTAACGTCAATAATCATACACCTAGTAATTAAAGTGAACACCACAAATGTTGGCAAAAAAATAACTCCATATTTAGGATGTGACAGAATTAAGGTACAACCTCTCTTGCATATGCATTATGCTACAAATTCCTTAATTATATAGCCACTTTCTGCTCTTTTCAACGCAGTGGACAGAATGAACCATACTCATGCAGCGAGCAGCTTTCAAGTTGTGTTCTCTTCACTTGTGTGAAATATGCTTTAGTTACAAAACTTCTCCAAACCTTACTCTGAAGACAGCATGATCAATTTGCTCACACGCTTTCAACACCACTCAGTATAGCAATATCGCATCACTTCAAAAGACATGTGTGAATTACTGTCTTCAAAACACAGGTGAGCTAAAGGGTCCATTTTACAGACTGGAAGCCAAGCAAGGCAACATTGCCATCAAAGGCTTTAGCTAAATTTGTTTTTCTGACATAACACATTCAAAAACCCAAAGAACTTCTCATTTTATAGCTAATTCTGTAATATACAGAGGTATACACGTATACTCACGCACAGAGAAAGTTACCCATGCACTGAAGTCAAAGGGACACATGCTTGGCATGCAGTTAAGAGTGTTCAGTACTTAAGAACAGCAGATTTTAGTTCTGGAAGTGAGGGCCCATAAAAACAAGCAGGTAATTAGTCAGTCATCATGCAAAGGGTAGTGTACATCACTTGCCCAGAATCGCTCTGTATAGTAATGAACCTATACAATAAGGCCACATAAAGCTACCCAGGCAATTCGAAATCTGGCATTCCCAACTGTTCTTTGGAGCGTGACTTCAGTAAATATTGCCATCAGGGAGGTTCAGAGATATACTTCCTTAGCCTTCAAGAAAAAAAACAATTAAAAATGAGCCAATTTCTCCATGTGTCATTATACTGTTACGAACATAAAACAGGACTGGAAATTCTAAGGCTGCCATAGAGACATCTTTCCTCTGATCACTGAACAGCTGTAGTCTAGTGGTAGATCAACCTCATTAAACCCACAAGCATAAGACGAAGACCACATGCCTCCAAGAGAAGAGGGTATAGATGAAGAAGTCAGGAACAAACCATCTGTGGAAGGTGACTCCCTGTCCCCTTGCCATCTGCCCATTCCCTAGTGGGTGAAGGCTGGCATGGACATTCCCCATGGTGCTGCAGGCAACTGGAAAGCCCTGGTAGCCCAGGGTGCCTGGCTCGCTTCTTCCCCACACTGGAAACACAGATGACCCCACAACCCTTGTGCAAGCCCCTCACTGCTGCCAGTCTTGAGACAGGTCTGTACTGGTAACTGCTTCTACCACAGCTGTCACTCTGCAGGCAGGCCCACTCCACCATGTGCCCCTTCACCTCCCAGACCAGGTGCCTTGCCCAGCTAGTCCCAATACCCTGTCAACCTTTTGCTCATCTTCCTACTTTGCCTGCCCACCCATCCTCTGTCAACCTCTGACTCAGCCTCTTGGCCATTTCCTTGTCTCCCGAGCTTTTCATGTCTATTACATATTCTTGTCTTCAAGTCAAGTGGCCAGTCTCAACCACCTCCTTGTCATCTGTTGAGCAGCCCCTGTCACCACTTTTCACCCCTACTTTCAGCCTTCCCCTCAATACACTCACTTTTTTTGACCCAATTCTCTCCATCCTTCCCAACTCACATTCACAAGTCAAGACAAAGTTGCCTCAACACTTCCCAGATGCAAGAAGAGTCCTGATAGCAAAGGACTTGGAGTCTCTTCTTAGTTCAGGCTCTGTTCAGATTCATACCCAACGAACAGCAGCCCTGTGTAACAACTGCAGGAATAGTTCACCTTGGTTGTAAGCCAGAACCGTAGCAAACTATGCATGCATGTACGTATGTATGTAGCAAATGATGAGAATTTGAGCTAAGGTTACAATGAATTCATCAGCAATACTTCAAAAGGCTTATAACCTTGCCAAATTTGAAAACAAAATGTACACTCAAAAATGACAAATCACATCGGTGCTTCCAGCTAATCACAGACACAGAGTAATTTTATACATAAATGTAAAATAATGGATTGTGCACTCCACATTAGGGCTCTTTGCATGTCTCCCCTCATTGTACAAATCATCTCCCTCAAATCCAGGTCTTCTATGTACTCACTTAATTTCACATGACTTTGCTTATAAACAGAACTCTGATATTTTTTCTGAGAACAACTATCTCGCCCCTTAAAATAAACAAAAGAGAAATTTCAAACTGAGGGATGGCTGCACAAGGCTTTAAGAAAAAACTTTTCATGTTCTTTAACACTTATCAAGTATAGCACTGTACTAATCCACAGTGCTCTTCCTTCAACAGTTATGCTCTTCTCTCCCTCCTTTTTGATGATCACCATCTCATTAACCAGCTACAGGGATATGTTTCTAAAAGATGAATGCATCTCCCACAAAGGATCCCATATTAATGATTTATGACTGTCACTCTTCAACAAGACTGCTTGCCATGTCTAAAATCTAAAATTTATTGTCTTCTCCACTCTATCAGTGGTTTTGTTTGTTCTTCCATGCGTTTGCAAAAAGCCTTCCTCTACTCCATAGTTATTTCTTGATTGCCTGTATACCTTGCACTTCCACCACATCATCGGTCAATTGATATTCTCTTTATCCAGTTACCTGCTGTCACACTACTCATACAAAGAAAATTGTCAGGCCCACAACAACATGCCTCACAAGCTTTCCCAACCTCCCCCTCACAACTTATTTTTTTTTCCTTCTTTTGATGATCACTTTCATAACTCCAGCTTTCATGTTTGTTCATACAGAACATTAGCACTTATCAGCTACCCTGCTAACAAGCATTAGGAGCCCAGCTTTCCTACGCTACCTTAAAAGAGAGTAGCTACCAGCCACCCTGAAGAATGCTGCAGTATCACAATCACTGCATGAAAATAATTTCAAAAGCAGGAACAAAGCAAGATGTAGGCTCAACTGAAAAAAGAATCAAAGACTTAAATTATCCCAGTGTTATACAATGGGGTAACCTTCAGGAGATTAATCTCCAAAATATAGTTCAGAACAATTCCGATACCTTCAAAAGCATTTAAGAAATAATTTTTAAAGAGAAAAATTAAAAAGAGAGAGAGAACATTAAACATGGACTTATGGAAATCAGTCGGGACACAACACACCAGACCCATCCTCTTACAGTCTACATCTCTCAGTGGATTAAAAAAAAAAAAAACAAAAACAAAAAAAAAAAAAAAAAAAAAAAAACAAAAAAAACCAAACAAAAACCCACCACACTCAAAAAAGAGAAAATCCACAGAAAGGTAGAATTTCTGCATGTCTGCCACTCAGTTATGGGCAATGGTATTGCACCTCTACAACTTCTTCCATTTATCCCAAAGTGTCAAAGAAAATGTCTGTAGAACTTTATTCTCAGTCTACTTGGGGGATCCTTTTATTCGTCCTATTTCCTTTATTCATCCATGAGCTGCAATATGATTGACATCTTTTCCATCAGAATTGTATGGCAGCATGACAAGCTAATTATTAATATAAAAGATGATACACATTACCTCTCCAGGTCAAACTACAATCTCCTATTTAGATGTCATTTTTAAAATTACAAGCTTTAGTAACTTGTGCATCATTGCAGTCCAGACACTATGCTTTTCAGTTTCAGAGAACGTTTCCTGAAAATGAAGGTTTTGCTACTTCTATGTAGTTTTTGATAAATGCTACCAGTACTGATAATAGACTGGTAACCCTTCTTCTGCAGCAGATGAACCTATTTCTTCTACTTTTGTCAGGGCTCTCCAGAAACAAAAGTGACAGAAGGACCTGCCTTCTTAAACCAAGTTTTATAGTTTGGTTTCATAGTTTAAGCTTGCTGGAATTAGTTATCTTTTGCCCCACAGCTACCTTTATATGCTACAGATCGATTTCTTGCCAAAAATGCATTTGTAACCGATAACAACAACAAAAACAGGGGAGGAGGAACATTAGAGCAAGTAAATGCATTCATATGTTCAGAATGCAGTTGGAGGCAGGAGACAATTAGAGAAGGAAATTCAAAGTATAAGGCATTTCCTGAGGATTAATGAGTGGGTGGTAGTGTTTGATAGTCAAGGGCAGGTTGGCTTCTGCAACCAGCATAATTCATTAATCCCCCAGGCAACACAAACTGTGATTCTGCTAATTTTTTTCCTTTTTGCTGCACTCGTTATTTTCCTTAGCATTCAATTAAAATTTCCATTTATTCTGACACCATTGTTCCTTCAGAGCCCAATGTTGTCTGTGCATCTGAACATAATGCTACTATGGTAAATGACATCTGTAAAATTACGGAATTAATACCTGGTGTAAAAGGCCAGATAACTTTCCAAGTTTAAGAAAGTTCTTCTAATCTTCTCCTAAAGACTAAAAATGTTCTCTGCCTTAGAAACCGAAAGGGCTCAGCAGATGTGATCCTTTCCTCTAATTTACAAGCTGCTTGATGGCCTCCATTATCCTAGTGGTAGCAGACAAAGAGAGAATTGAGTATTGGAGAGAACAAATGATTTTCAAGCTTCCTTTCAGCTCCTTAGGAAGCCACATACACTAATGCATTACTTCACATGTCCCAAACCAGCAACCATCCCCTCCATCATCATAACTCCATACTAACCTGTGACTGGTGCATCTATGTCCAGCAAATTTTTTTCCTGGCGGAGAATTGAAGCTCCCTCTGTTATTATTCTCAAAGCAACGCTCTCTTCCAGTCTCCCTTCTTTCATTAGGTGTGCCTTTAAGATATCCACACGAGGTTTTCCATCATTATCAAACACTTCCTTAGCTGTGAGCCGGTGACTTGGAGGAAATGGGACAGCTGAGTGGAAAAAACACCAAAAATATCTGGTCACTTTTTACAGTAAAGCCTCTATTATTGATAATGACACATTTCAAAAGACATCCCTGCTGCAAAACAGTGTTAACATGAATTTTCTACTGCCTCTTATAATTTGTGGTTTGAATTGTACATAGATTTTAAAAGATACCATTAAAGCGCATGTATTCTGCAGGCTGCATTATTCACGCATGCAAGAACAACTAATTCATGCTTATAAAAAATTGAGAGGAAGATTTAGGCCATATTTACAGGTAGATACATTCAAACAAGCCCCCCAAAAGGCATGAGAGTATCAGGGAAAGAAGGGAATGGAGTTTAAACTGCTCTAGTAGCACTAGAGAACATTGACATAACGCTCCCTTCCATTAAGAGCATAAAAGCACAAACAAGTGCAATATTTAATTTCCATGCATGGACATACATAGAAACACTCCAATTAAAATGCTAAAATCCAAGACAGACCGCTCCCTAACAACTTGGGGTAGGGGGATGGAAGACGTCTTCCCTGTATAAGTAATAGTTAGCTATGCAAGATACATTCGAAGCCCATCAAAGCACGCCCGAGTGCCAAACAGACCACTCCAGCAAGGGCAGGGCAGAGGATGTATCAGACTGAAGTTGGAAATAAATGAATAAATAGGCAGGTTGCCCTAGCAACATGGCAGCGACTAGCGAGCAGTGTACTGCCATCACGTAAGGTCTGAGGCGTAGAGCAAACTTCAGATGCTCCTGCTCTTGCTCTCCTGGAGCCAGCTGGAGTGAGAAGGCTCAGAGGTGATGCTGTCAGCTGCCAGAATGAGGCTGGAGCATTATCCCAGCTTAACCCCCTTTCCCTCGCAGTTCAATCAGAGTGGCATTAGGCACCACCTGCCTCACCAGCCACAGGGTAATTATACTGATCCCTGCCACAGCTGCGGGAGGGTCAGGTTATTCGGGAGCTCCGAGCAAGCAGGGAGAGGAGGTGGCCACAGGGCTGGTTTAGGCTGGCTGCCCCCGCAGTGCAACCCCGTCCCTGCCAAAGGGCCTTGTCTCCCGCAGAGTCTTACTGGCAGCTCTGCCACATCATGAGACACGAAACCCTAACACAGTGGATCAATGTATCTGTTAGCTTCAATTTTCTTCTCATTTCACAATCGGTGTACTTCAGAAACAGCCCACAAATCACACACATCATTTAAAGCCCAAGCCAAGAACTCTTCACTTACACTACACCAGAAGTAACAGAGCAGATAATAAACAATTTCACTTTGTGCAGTTATTTTCCACAGATATTTTAAACACAAACATCTTTAGAAAATGCGCCTTTTTTTTTTTTTTTGCTCAGTTTTTTTTTTTCCTTTTTGCTGCCCTAGCTCCAGTAGTCCATTCACTGAAATACTCTAGTGTGGACTAATGAATGCAGGTCTTTGCAATACACTGAAGCCCAGCTGCTCTCGGACTTAAACATGTGACAACAGGGGGAGAAGGTGAAAGTTTATGACACCACTGGGATTCTCCTGAAGCAACGACACCTACAACCAACAATGAAGTTAAAACACAGCCCTCTGCTCTGGAAAGCCCTGTCACAGGTCTGTGATGATCTTCTCACCGAATCGACAGGAACTCCTAGGCTGCTTTAAATTAGTTTATGTTTTGAATAGTACTTCTATGATAAGAGGTAGGCTGTTAAAGACCAAAACCTCACCCTGCTTTCCGCAACTACTGCAGTTAAGCCTATCCCATGACACTCACAAAAATGAGGTTATTTTGTCAATCTTTCACATATATCTGCCACAGACCCTCAAAAGCAAGACGGCTATATACATGAGCTATAAACAATTCATTATGCAACACAGATAAAAAATAATCATCGCAACAAAAAGGAGGGTGAATGAGAACTCAGCAGTCCTCCAAGCCTCCATCCTCCTTCTGCAAAAAAACCCCTAAAGACAAAAACAAAAACCCAGAAGGCTAGCTAGTCCTAATGATCCTGCATTTCCTACGTGGAGGAAGGAGGAGAGGGAAAAGTCGTTACTTATCTCAAATCAGTTTGGCTGGAAGAAGCACGTACCATTAGCTTGCATTCCTTTGCAAGACAAGCGCCTCTGTTCTTCCCCAAAGGTATCACAGTGTAAAAACCTATGCAGCATACTATTACTTTGAGGTAACTATCATATATGCATGTACACTGAAAGAAGATTTCTACGTTTATAAAGATAGAGCAAAACAGACAAGCAAGCATGCAAACAAAAGCTATGAAATGTTACCTACTGATTAAGAGAAAAATATGGATACACTGCAGCACTTCAAGAGCTCTGCAGGCAGATTTCTAACAAACATGTACCAGTGGCTAATTAAAGAAAAAATGATACTGTTCCAATAGCAGATGATTAATGATTAATCAGCAAAAACATGAGCAACTGAATAGAACACAAATTGCATCTTCCATTATGAGAATATTAATTTTGTATGTACACATACACAGAGCTTCCACAGAAGAAACGTAAGAAATTGTCATGTTCATGTGGAAGTCAGTTAAACATCATTCTTTATTGGTATCACCCACAAATGCCTGGATCAACCAAAATCCTTTTATAAATGTAACAAACATTTAATTTCCATTGCTTTATATATAGCAACATTACCATCTGAATACACAGGTCTCCATCAGCTTCTCCATACCTGCTTTCTTTTTCTGCTTTTTTTAAACCTATGCTATTAGCGCTTGCAACAAGTAACTCTTTCTCTCCTGGTGGTTTTGCTTTTATCAGAAATAAAACTGAGAGCCTCATCAGACAGCAACTGTGCACACAGCACGCACAACGGGGAAGCGCATGGAGCTGGGAGAGGAGCCCACCAGGGAGAGGCAGGAGGAGGAAGGAGTAGCGGGTTGAACTGCCAGCACCGAGCTCCTTGCCACAGCACAGGCTCAGGGGATGTTTTTGTAAAAAGAGGTGGGAATCTGTATTAAGCAAAGGCCATAAAAAAGGGAGAGGCGATAAAATTTGCATGTACATACCACATGTATTTTTAGGAAGTTTAGGGACAAATCCCACTATGAGACCACCACACAAGAAAGTCATGCATGCTTATCCATACTCTGCAAAACTTAAAACCTGGACTGGTCTCCACCTCCGTTTACATTTATTTCTTTGTATTGGCATTAAAAAAAAAAAAAAAAAACCCAACACAACCAACTATTCACCATGTGAAATACTACCCCGGTGGTTTGGTAATAGAACAAAAAGCAAAGAAACAAAGTTTTTAACCCTTTACCTCAGCCTGTCAGTAGCATCCTCCTGAGATCTGAAAACACAAGAAAATACTCTTTAATCACTTACTGTTTTTTTTTTTTTCCCTTGTGCTATCAGGTCTCTTGAGCATGTTACAGCAAATGGAGAAAAAGATCAACCTGCTATTTTACTGTTCTTGCAGGCTCCTGCAAAAACCCATCTTACCAATAACACAGTCACTGCAACGGTCAGACACATCGTTACTGTTTCTCTCAAATATTAAGCAGCCTCCCTAGAACAAATAAATAAACCATAAAGAGCCATGCTTAGAGTGGACCATGTGTGCACACATAAATAAAATACAAGCATGTGGCAAAGCAAGCATTATTTTGTTTATATATTATTCATTTAAAAATGAAGCTGTACACTAAATTAATACTCTCAGAGGAGGCTTCCCATAAGAAAAACTGTCCTTCATCAATATTCAAGTTCCTAATTATCTCCCTATGTAATGCTTGTCCTGTAACGTCATATAACTTATGCTGTATGTCTGTATGTAACTATGTTTATAGCACACGATACATTTATGAAAAATAAATGCTTTCCTCTTCATTTGTAGGGAAAACACACCAATAACTATTATCATCTCAATAACCCAATGCGTTGCATTTGTCTGATGGCAATTTGCTATTCTGCATTTTGAGAAACATTTGCACTATAGCAGCAGCTAGGGCACAAGTTATTAAACAGGTCGACACTTACTCTACACATGCAAAAAAAAGGCAGGTCACTCTGCAGCTTTATTTTTTTACATCTACTTATTCATAATCTTCAGACTCAGGATACATAATATTTTTCCCGTCTCAGAAACTCCAACAAAACTGTATTTTCGAAAGCCAGGAACATTTTTAATAGCCAACTAACACTTTTTGCAGGCTGACTTTGAAAATCTACCCTCATTTTACATTGTGGTTCAACACATGGCATATTCTCAGGCATTTCCGATGAACAATAGCAACATCCGTTCTGGAGTATTTACTATTTAATCAGAGTTCTGCATTTCCGTACCATGCCGTGTCTGACCAAAGCTATGGTCCAATATATAAAGAAGCTGCCAAAGATCAACTTTTTGACCTAATGGCAATAGTTTAACACTACATAATTCTGAGCRTGTTCCTGTACAGTTGCCTACAAATTTCTGGCTTACAGGGTTACTATGAACCAAAAGGGAAAGAACGATGAATTTTTTTTTCAAGAACACTACTTGCTGCAGGTGACAGACAGGAAGAAGAGGATGAGTCACTGCCATCCACAGCTGCTAAGGGGAACAGAGCAAAGCCTCCCAGGCAGCGCAGGGCTCACCAAAGCAGCAGGAAAGGGAAAGGGCGCTGCCAAAAACGGTCAGCCATGCAGGACATCGAGTTCTCAGGTGACAAACATCCCCCTCCACAGACTTCCTCAGGCAGCACATGGACGATGCTTTCATCTCCATGCACAAGTTATCTGGCGACAGATTCACCATTCAAACACATTGGATCACTGGGATCTTTTCTAACCTACACTTTTTTTTCTTGGCAGGTATTTTTTAGGAATAGTATACAGAAGGGTGAGTTATTTAGAATACAAAATTTCTTTTTGATATTAAAAAATTGTACTATAGCATTCATAATGTGTGCAATTTCTTACTAGTTTTTTGTCCACTTGAATTTTAGACAGGAAAATATGTCTCTACCTGGTAAAAAAAAAAAAAAAAATCCAACTATTTATATGACGGTGTAAGGCTGAAACCAAAATTTTCTCAGTGGAACCCATATTCTTTTGTTTTCTAACAAAAACTATCAGGYTTCATTTTACCTCGTTTACCTGGTTACCAGGTTAGGTCCTTTCATTAAGAGCAGGCACACGTGATGTAAAGCCTGCCTGGTAGCTATTTCTGATTTGGAAACATCACTGGAATTAGCAACCCCTTTCTAAAAGATCAAACTTCCATGTGCCATTTTAAGACATTATGTATTTGAGGACTTTTTTTTTTTACTAAATCTGCTCACCGGATTTTCACGAAACAATTTGACAAAACTCAGTAATTGCTGATATGGTTAAAGTGTTGGAAATTAAAATCTGAAAAATAAATCTACAGTATAAAATAATAAGAAACTAGGAGGATTCCTATAGAAATTTAGCATTAATTTTTCCCCATGGCCAAGAAGTTCTTGCAGTGTAATCAGAAGTGCTCAACACATCTGTATTTGTTTAAAGACGTAATTAAATCAACATCACTCAGGAACAAGGTACGTTGCCTCACAGAAAGCTGAGGGTTACACTGGGCAAGCTAGTCAATACTGCATAGAGAAACAGTCCATCAAAAAGAAGGTGCTGTTGCATTAAGTCACCTTAGAGTAACAGCACCTGTAAACCAAATAGGGAACAGACAAGAGGGTCATTCCTCAACAAAGCCCACATATACCAAATTTAGAGAGAAAATAGAAAGAAAAGAGTTCCTTTGACAGATATCTCAGCTGACAGCATGGAAAACAGGCCACTTGAGAAGAGGCAATAACACCTGCAACCCAGAAATAATCATTATCAATAGACTTGGCAGTCAGTTGTGGTAAAAGTGGTCAGTATTTACCCAAGACCACTGACTCCTCTTCATGTAACACGTCAGGAGGAGCATTTTTCTCAAAGAACAGTTGGGGGCAATAGAACCCACCACAACAGAGCTGCTTAATTGCTGTTGAAGTCCTTAACCAATTCCAGTCCTTGGTGTCACCACCAGAAGGTACTACAGGTTGGCAAGGAAACTGCTTCACAGAAGACTGAGATGAGCCTTGCTAGCATCATTTCTTCATGTATGAAGGCTCGAAATAAAAAAATAAAAAAGAAAATAACAAAGACACTTCATCAAATATCCCAGCTCTGATGATTATTTTTAATATCTTCTGACATTTCAATCATAACTGGAGAACACAACAGCAAAGAAGGAATTGCCTTGGAGAAGCTCCCCTAACTTTGGACAGAGGCTATACTAGGAAGGTATTTGTAAAAGGAAGGGCTATGTCAGTCATGTGGTGTCCCCAACATATTAATGAGTTGTTTCCAGATGCTAAGGCACTTGATGTGGCCTTCTAATCAGTACACTTCACCCCTTCACTCCTCACATGAGGTGCCCCACCTGAAGCTGAAGAGAAATATGGAGGAAAATAATAGACTAGAATAGAATAGATTACTTCAGTCGGAAGAGACCTACAATGATCATCTAGTCCAACTGCCTGACCACTTCAGGGCTGACCAAAAGTTAAAGCATGTTGTTAAGGGCATTGTCCAAATGCCCCTTAAACACTGACAGGCATGGGGCATCGACCATCACTCTAGGAAGCCTGTTCCAGTGTTTGACCACCCTCTCGGTAAAGAAATGCTTCCTAATGTCCAGTCTAAACCTCCCCTGGTGCAGCTTTGAGCCATTCCCACACGTCCTATCACTGGACACCAGGGAGAAGAGCTCAGCACCTCCTCCACTTCCCCTCCTCAGGAAGCTGTAGAGAGCAATGACGTCGCCCCTCAGCCTCCTTTTCTCCAAACTAGACAAGCCCAGAGTCCTTAGCCTCTCCTCACAGGACATGCCTTCCAGCCCCTTCAGCAGCTTTGTTGCCCTCCTCTGGACACATCCAAGGACCTTCGCATCCTTCTTAAATTGCGGGGCCTAGAACTGCACACAGTACTCAAGGTGAGGCTGCACCAACACTGAACACAGCGGGATAATCACCTCTCTTGACGGGCTGGTGATACTGTTTGATGCACCCCAGGATGCGGTTTGCCCTCTGTTGCCAAGCCACACTGCTGACTCCTATTGAGCCTGCTGTCGACCAGCACCCCCAGATCCCTTTCTGCAGGGCTGCTCTCCAGCGACTCCTCTCCCAATTTATACTTGTGCCYGGCATTACTCCATCCTAGGTGCAGAATCTGGCATTTTGACTTGTTAAATTTCATCCCATTAATCATAGCCCAATGCTCCAATCTGTCTAGATCCCTCTGCAAGGCCTCCTGTCCCTCAAGAGAGTCAACAGCACCTCCCAGTTTGGTATCATCAGCAAACTTGCTAATGGTGCATTCAATTCCTGCATCCAGATCGTTGATAAATATATTGAACAGAACTGGCTCTAGAATTGAACCCTGAGGAACACTGCTGGTGACCGGTTGCCGGCCACATGTAGCCCCATTCACTACAACCCTCTAAGCTCTGCCCTTCAGCCAGTTCTTCACCCAGCACACTGTAAACCTGCTCATCCCACAGTTGAACAACTTGTCCAGAAGGATGCTGTGAGGGACACAGACAACCCGTTTGAGCACGCCGCAAGCAGTCCTCATGTAGCATAACTCTGTGGTACCTATGGGAAGAAAATTCTTGACACAAAACACTTTTTCAGGATTTGAGCCTCAAACTTGCAAAGGAAAGATTAATTCTCACCCCCCTGTAGCACCCTGCTACTTCACAGGAGAAGGCTGCATCCCACTGGCTGCGAAGCAGGGCCTGCACATTGTGCCGGCAGCTACTTCGTTACCTCTCAATGATGCGGATACATTTTTGACAGGATAATCTTGTCTCAACCGCCTCTGTCATTTCAATGGGCACACAGGGACCTTTCTGCAAATGGATGAGTGACACAGCAGAGGGGAAGGGCACCGAAAGTCACCATTAACTTGCAACCACAGAACGGGGCTGAAAKCCTGTCATTTCTGTTGAATTACCCGGCTGAGGTAAGAGAGTATTTCAGTGTCCTCAAAGTTGAATTCCTAACGGTGTCTTTCCAACAAAGTTACCCGTTCTCAGAGGATTAAAGGTCACAGTACTACTACCCCTTCCCACCACTTCAGGAATTGGTATCATCTTTTCATTACATTACTGGCCTTCTCCAGAATATATAGTACCTAACAATAAGAAAAGTATATAGCAACACTTTTCTTCAACTCTTTAAAAGAACATAACCAATCTCCTCATAAACTCAGGTCAAATTCTACTTGAAAAGAACAACTATAAGTAGCTATGCCACCTTAAGTCACCACACACACAAAAAAATCCATTTAAAAAAAACACCCACCAATATAGGATTCGATGTTCTTTATATTCACCATAGGAAACCTTAAGAACCCTAAAGAAGAATTCACATAAAGGAATTCTTCAAAAGGGTTAGAGCAGTGACACGTTATTCTTACTCTGGGCTCAAATGAAGAGTAATAAAACACACAAAGGCCTGGATAAACACACAAGATTCCCTTGGTGGTTTGATTTTCGTCTGTTGAATTGATTGACATGTACCCACCCCAACCGTTCTGAACACTTTTATAATAAATTAAAGCATTGGTATCAGTAACACACACAATACCATAACCAGCCAAATCTAACTCTAATCTTCAATCATTATCAATCAGCAATAAAAATGTTTTTCAGTTTCTCAAAAAAATCTGAAAAAAATAATGACATCAAAACTTTTATGGAAGAACATTTACAGGCAACAGACCCATCAGAAAGCATACCCTGAGAACCTAGGAAGAGGTACAGGTCGGAAAGGGGAAGGGAAGGAGGTATGCTTTAAAAGAGTTGCCTGAAAGAAAAGTCTCAGAATTCAAAGAAACGGGTCTATTGAAATAGCAAATTGTAGGGTATGTGGTTATTTATTAACAGCATTCCCAGAGTATCTTTTGGCCAACTACTGGAATAAGCAAACAAATCCTCCCAGTCTTAAAGAGCACAAAGCGACATGCACCCCTATAAAATATTACAAAAAGATATCCGTTCCCTGTGTTCGAGATCATACGCAAGTATCTTTGACATTTATTATCCCCTCCTGTCCACAGTTTATGGATAAAAAAACAGCTACAAAATAAAATAGAGAGGAAAAATTCAGTTTAACAGGAAACATTCCCAGTTAGGACCAACACATACAGTTAAAACTGGAAAATGTGATCGTAGCTTCCTGGCCTCATCAGCGAAGTTTGTTTTTCTACTTTGTGTGTTACACCCAAGTTTTTCCATAGGCCTCCAACTGCATACTGTTGAGTTTTGTTTTTATTAGCTTTTGGAACAGAGAACAATAATTATCCAGAGTTTAAATTCCTTTACAGGAACAATCTATTTGGAGAAAACAAAATCAGGGGAAAAAAAACTCATAACAATGGAAAATACCAAAGGTCTTCCAAGACTTAGATAAGGAATCAGGCACACTCCTCCATCCCCCAAAATACTTGAGTGATGGATAATTTCTTTTCTACGGTAAGACTTCACTATTGTTCCTAATTGGAAGCAATTAGGAAGTGATCGCATGTGAAATTATTTCAATCTATTGGGAAAAAAATAATCAATTCTAGGACCCGAATAACCTTCAGGTGTCAATACAGATTTATGGCACCATTTTCTTCTGACTTTCTGGTTCAACCTACTTCAGTCAGCTGACACTACCAAATTTCAGTCTCTTATCTGGCAACGTAGCTAAAAGGAGCACTGCAGACCACTCCTCACCTAGAAACTGAAGTCTTAGTTAAGACCCTCTCACACCTTTTGAGCATAACAGGGTACCATTACCAAGTTTGGTCAGAAGTCAGCTTAKCTTTGAGGTCTACCTCAAGGTCTCCAGTGACATGCAAAAGGGCAGAAAAGCAAACGCCCTTTCCTTTCCAAAGCTGCTCCATCAGGACAAGGTTTAAATACAACAAAGATTTAGCTTCCAAAAATTGACCACTGTGCACAGTCTGGCATTAGTGACACAAATTTGTTAAAACCAGTCCTAGAAGGAGAGGTGAGGAAGTGCAGGTAAAGCAACCTTTATTTGCAGATATTCTGTTTCCTAACACTGCTTAAATGTTACATTACAGAAGTTGCTCTGCTTAAATGTCAGCCTGCAGAAGTTGCTTCCTGGAACAAGAAACACCAGCTCACCTCTTGCTGCTACAAGAAAGTCAAGAAGCTATTCACCGGGCAGAGGAAATGGAAATTCCTGCTAGCGATACAAAGTAATCCTCAAAAAAAAAAAAAAAAAAAAAAAAAAAAAAAAAAAAAAAAAAAAAAAAAAAAAAAAAAAAAAAAAAGTCTTACATTTCAAATTTAGGACATTTTGGCATCTAGCAATCCATACCTTGCCCAAAGAGCTTGCAGCCTACAGGGCAAAGACAAGGGGATAGGGACGCTAAGAGAGCTCAGTACTTTACTGCCTGCATYTTCCAGGCTCTAAGCTGCTAACGCTGACCAAAGAACTTGCAAGTGGCATCTTTGAATCGTGTAAGTTTTAGTTTATTTAAAATTTTTTAAAAAAAGCAAACCTTGGGGAAAACAAACAAACAAAAACCCCAAACACCTTACCTAAGCCAATAAATATCAGGATGTGAAGAACTTTTAAAACATTAATGTCTGAACTATTCCATGTGAACTAAATCAAAAAATCATGCCGATCTGTAAATGTTAACCTCGTTTATTTTGCTGGTCATGAGACATGCAGTAAGTACCAGATCTACACCAGCACTTCATAAATCAGGCAGACAAGGCCAAAGCTGTATAAATTAGAGAGTAAAGCCTTACAAATATAAATATGTGTATGGACTAAGTGCAGCAGGAGCCAAATTAACCTTAAAAAGTAGTGGGAAACAGCAGCTGATGGGGGTTGTTTTGGTTTTGGTTTGTTGTGTTTTTTTTTTTTTTACTCCCGAACGCCTTTGCTTGTTTTAGTAGCATTTTTGCCTTTGACAGAAGTCTTAAATCAGCATACTTCTGCACAAGTGAACCTATACTGACTCATACTGGTTTATGCTGTATGAGGAACTGGCCAAGCTCTACACATATTAGTGTGAAAAACATCATTTCAGAATTACACTAAAACTGAATTCTGCTTGTTCAGCCATAATCAATAGACAGGAAACACAGGATAGGCATAAAAAAAATGSACCTGATTATATAAGAAAACTAATTTGTGCCAGGTTACATCTATTACTGATCCAATAACAGCCCTTTCTTGTTTAGGGGTCAGGTCATATACCTGGAAAAACAGCAGCCAAAACCACCACAGTCTTTGCTAAATACCCAAAGACAGTTTAAAAGACTGGCTTCTCCTGGAACTGAACTTTAAGCAACTCAGCACATGCTCAGCACAATTTGTTTCATCCTGCCTGATATTGGAGATACTGCTTGCCAGTTCAAACTAATACCCCAGTTCAAACTAGAACATTTAATAGGGAAATTCAGCCCTTCATTTTCAGAAAAGGCACGAGCAGAAGACAAAGAGTACGTAAGCCCTCCGCTGGCCCTGTAAGTGACAGTGCCTTTCGCTCCCAATGAAAAGAATTGAAACTCTTCCAGTACATTGTATGAACCGATTCCTAACAACGACTTGTTCTTCTTCCAACACGCTCAAAGAACTTATTTTCTTGTGATGTTATTGCAGTTCACATAGATCAACGCTAAAGATTATGGACCACATTCACCACCACACTATGCCGCTGTAATGTCATTAAACAAATGTTCTTTCTAATCCAGCATTAACGGATCACACTGTGAGCTTTGAAACAGCGTTCAGCCTGCTCTCGATGTCTAAATAAAACTTACCAAACCAAACCCAGTGACACTGGCATTAATCTGAAGTAACATGGCTGTGAATCAGCCCTGGTATTTTTGTTTGGTTTTCACGGCTCGCCTCTACCAGCGCTTACACCACAGAGCATCCGCATGGAAATTCTGCCTTGGACTCATCTCCAAAGCATATTTATTTCCATCAACTAAGCTGGACTGCTGTAGAAAGTTGTTTTTATTTTAAAAATAACACATGTAGGATTGTAAGGAAAAAAAAAAAAAAAATTTAAAAGGCAAGGTTTTGTTGATTGGACCATTATGTACTTTAATAGGCTTCTGGGGTTTTTTGGTGTTTGTTTTTCCTTTTTGTTCCCCCCCCCCCCCCCAAACTGTTGTTCTGGATTTTATCTGGGTATACGTGGCAGCAATAGAGTTTCAAAGCCCTCAGTATAAGCTTCTAGTCCTGTATTTAAAAGGATATTTAATCCAAATCCTCCTTTTATTTATTAAAGATGCTTTTATATTTTTTGTAAACCATATCTTCCCTCAAATCTCAATTGCTGCATAATAAACGTGTTGGATAAAAATAAATCTGTCTAAACTTACCATTTTGCTGATACTCGCTGAAACATCCTGTTCTTAAGCAGAACATTGGAGTTTAAAAAAGCAGCTTTATGAGGCTATGAGAGAATCAGAGAACTGTGCTTTATTCCCAGGTCTGTTGTGTGCAAGCAGTTTAATCTTCACTTGCCGATGACTACACCCACAGAGAGACCTCAGCGCTGGGGCGCTCAGTTCTGTCATCCACCAGCGTGTGTTGGGCATTGTGGCTCTGCGAAGGATGCCTGCGTGGAGACCAGCACAGCACAACAGGATTTCCAGCACCCTTTCCAAAAAAGCCAGTGAACGAGCACAGTTACCAGAGAGAAACCAAGAAGAAAGGACTCTTTCATCTGCTAACGGCAAGGTGGAGGGAGGCCCTTTCGGTCACACCTCAGGTCTCAAATCCCTGAGGTGCAGAACAGGTCACTATTATTTCAAACCAAGATCAAAAGAGATGTCAATCAGCCAGAGCTCACTTCACTCAGTGAATTGCTGTGGCTGAGAGACCTTAGCTCAATACTATCTCCTCTTCTCTTGGTGAACGTCTCAGCTATAGACCTGTCCAAGCTGAGGTTTGGAGGTCCTCTCCCCGACCCTGACCAAGCCCAAAATGCTTTTCCAAAGATGACTTAAAAGCCCTGGATCAGATGGGATGAGAGGAAATGTGATGCTCCAACCTAGGCAGATGCAGGCACCAGGCCGCAGGGAAACTAAACTCATGCCTTCTGCTCCAAAGACCACTTCCACATTTGACATTTGGCGGTTGCTGGGCATAAAAAATGGCCTCATCTGTCCTAGGGTCAGGAATTTTGATGGCAGCATTCCTCTCCCGCATGAGCAACTTTTCTCTGGTCCTAAGGAGTCTGGTCTTTTTTTTTTTTTTTTTTTTTTTTATGCTACGCAGTTAAGTTTTCAAGAGAAGCTGAGGAAATTGTCTTTTCCTCCAGGAAGAAGTAATAGAGTGTTAGTGCACCTTCCCAGAAGGTGAGAAATTTTACTCCTCCTTGAACTGAAAAGTTTTAATTAGCCTGAGATGCAGGTATGGCTACCTGCATATGTCCCTCCATTCTTCTACCCCAAGATTAAGGGGGTAGAAGAATGGAGGGACAACTGTGCAAGTTATTGCTGCAGCATGGCAGGATTGCAGTGTGCATACATTCATAGAAGTTATTATTAATAATGAATGTTAGGACAAATGAAATTAAGATGTTTTCCACATAAGGAACAGTAAAACCCAAAAGTGGCAAACAGAACTTAAGTGCTCTAGCAAAGATCTCAAGTCAGGTTTTCTGTAAGATTTCTGCTTATACATGAAAGTCAGCACCATTAGCCAGAGGAGAAGCCACAGATGCTATTTCTTATGGAAATATAAAAACAGATCCATTCACCAATAGATTGCAAATGATAAAACTAGCCTACACATTTCCACTGATTCTTAATCTCTCAAGACCATTCACTCACTGTATTACCAAGAGATGAGCTTATCTGCAAGGTTCATCAGAATTTTTTGAGTAAAAAACCTTAGCGAAAACCAGGAATTTATCTATCTGAAATATCATTATACTGACATTACTGATCTAACTAATATAGCTGGCCTGCTACATTATTACCATAATGAAGCAAAGCTACCTAATGAGCAAACATACTAAAAAAGAGGCTTCCCCTACTTCTCTCTACGTTATGTAATTGCCCAGTTTGGACTTACAGCATCACTTCAAGATAGAGAAGTGATCTGGGGAGTGGGGGCGAATAATGGTACTTATTAGGCAGTAGAAAATAAATACATTAAATGAAATTGTGGTACAGTCCATTAAGTATAAACCTTCTAATTACGCAATTGGATTTCCAAGCTCTCCTTTCTACTATAACACAATACATTATGCTTTGCATAAGGCAAAGCAGGACCTAAAAAAGCAAGCCATAATCACAACCTAGCACCAAGAAGCCATCCAGCATATACAATCCATGAACGTGCCAGTTGGTTTTTCTCTCAGAGAGAGTGCTGCACTGTTCTGTTTTGTTAGATGCATTACTTCATTTCTGCGTATCATCTTGACTCAAGGAAAACAACTCTGACTTAAGTGGAACATGGGGTTGTTAGCGCTTTTATTCAAATATCAAGGGGCTAGTTCCTGCTACTTGTAAATGAAAGAAGCATCTTTCCAAGACTGCAGTTCCCTCTCACACTGAACAATGGGTTTGCATTAAGCATATAATAAAGACCCGCAGATAAAAGGCATACTTCACAGTCAAACGAGGGGGCACAAGGCAGCGCGAGGCCAGAGAATTCACTGGTTCTTGCTTCATGCAGATCTCCCCACCAGTGCAAGAGAGGCAGCAGGAAGGTCAGAGAAGCTCGGCGGGAAAGAAAACTTCACAGCCTGAACAAGCAGTGGGAAAACAAGCCAGGGAGGGGGAGGTGGGGGAAGTAGGGAAAAGAGTTTGGGTGCTCAACACCTCCTGAAACAGATCTGTAACCACACACAACAGACTTTCTCCTGTTTGATTCAACTCTTTTACATTTGTATGTACTCATGTAGTTTTAATAAAGCCTTAGGAAACAATAATCAACAAAATTACCCCTCACACACTTTTTATTTCTCCTACACAAAACAATCTCCAAGACCTCTGGTGTACAGCTGGCCTCTAAAATCAAATGGAGTAAAAATACCAACATAAAACCTGGTAATTCCCAAGGCATCCAAAATTTAGAAATATTTAGGTTTTGGAATTGTCCCTTCTTTCACTCTGTTTTAAAGGCAAACTTCTCATGTATCACATATTCAAAACCCCTGGCATGGCCTCACTGTGTTGTAAGCTCGACCTGTGATTTGATAATACACGTGCAGCAAAATCTCTGAGGCGACGCTGCGTGCTAACGCCCCGATGCAACCCCGACTAGGCTGGGCGAAAACATCACAGAAGGAGCAAAATATTTGCTACATCTCTCAGCTGAGCCTCCAGCAGGGATCCTGCAGATGCCTGGTATTTACTTGCAAGAGAGCACTTCAAACCATATCTGTCAAGGCTTGCTATGGTTCTCTCCTTGGTAAGAGGATGAATGCCTTTGCAAAGTGGTTAGGTGTTCAGAGAAAGGGCAAAGCTCACCTAGTTTTGACCATATGAGAGAATGACATTAAAAAAAGGTATATAATGTCATTAACTGGAAGATGGAGTCGAAACATACGCCTTACTGACCTGAAAGGTACGTGAAGTTTTGCATAGCCAGTACCTCATCACCATTTCTCTGGATACGCTATGACCAAGGCAACAGTATAACAAAAGGAGTACCAAAGTACTCCTGTACCCTTTAAAGTGTACAGAGGTATCCCAAACCGAGCAGTTTGCCCTACACATTTTCAAAATCAAGAGGTTTTGTGGTTTGGGTTTTTTTTAAATACCTTCAGCCTTGCACAATTAAAAATAATTGCAAAAATTACAACGATTATGCTTCTTGAAGTGATTTTTAACTTCTGTTACCATGCACCATCTGCAGCGAATGCAGAAGTACCTGCAGGGTGGACAGAGACTGCACCCAGACATGAAGTATTCATAATACCTATCTGTGCACAATTATTCTAAACAAAACACACTCATATGTTTTGTATTTAATAGACAATCTATTGAGGAAATAATGTACACCATAGTGGTATCAAGATATACTGCTGACGCCCTTGTTACACACTCTTACATGTTTAGTAGTAAAGGAGTGAATTACGATTACAGAAATTGTAATTAATTTATACGCCCGTGTGCCTGTGTTTGCATGTGTGTTCATGCACACAAGTAAAACCTACAGAGATTACAGATTTTATCTATCAAAGCTATATAGAACTAGAGAGAAGTACCAAAGGCTGTACTGACTTCTATTTCCTTTTCACACAAAAAACCCCCACGTCATGCACAGCTGAGAAATTAAAAATGCTTCTTTAGGTTTGCTGAGAGGCAACATTACACTGTGCAGATGTGAACAATTGGTCACTTCTGAGAGTGCCGCCCTAAGAAATTAAACCAATTTTGTAAAAGTTTGGGGTAACTATATGTCTTAAAGTCTCACCATCTCAAATGAGAGATTCCAGCTGAATTCAAAGGGTAATGGACACTAATCCACATGCTCCCAAAAGCCTCAAGGATCGTATCTAGCAAACACACTRAGTAGCTGCAAGGCTTCTAAATTATACTAACTCTTGATCAATACAAATTCAAGCACAAACCCCCAAAAGCACATTACCACCAGAAATATCTGTTCCATTTGAACAAGTTTTTGAGGGAATGGGTAAAAAGAAATGCATCTTGGGGCTGTGAGTACCCCAGGCAATTTGGATCCTTCAGATCCTTCTAAAATAATGTGTATTATACCCGAAGTGCATACCAAAAGAAGCTCCTCAGTACAGGCTACCTTCATTTTGACCCAAATCACTACAGCAACCTTGCCTCTGTTCAAAGAGTATCTTCAGCAAAGCCATTATCTCCAGAAGCAATATTGCTCTGAGAGAAGAACACAAAAGAGTCTCTCATGTTCTATGGGCAGCCAGTGGGTAGCTCTGGGTTTGAAGTATTGAAGTACCCTCTTTTATCACCAGAAAACTCAAGGGAGAAGGTGAGCCTTTCAAAAGCCCTCCCCGCTTCACAAAAAGTGCCTGTACAAACAAATTAAACCCAGGCAGACATTGCAGGTAAGTGCTCAACTGGGGGACAGATGCTTGTCTCCTCCTTACCCTAAGGAGTAATTTTTGATCAGGTATAAAACGCTTGCCCTGTTATGAAGGTCTCCAAAACACAATCAAAAAGCTACAGAATACCTTTGTTTCCAATTTAATAATCTTTTTTTTTTAAATAAGTTTTCCAGCACAGAACAAATTAGAAAGATGATAGCAGTTCTCAGCCCTCCCATTCTGCTAACTGTTCCTCTGGAATACCACTGGAGAGCTGAAACAATATTTAAACTTGCTTCCACACTTTTTTATAGTCTTTTCATACTTGTAACATAACAGATACTAAGCAGAATGGAACGGCTGCTTTTCCTGACTTAACTACAGCTTTCCAGAATGGCCTACAGTATTTCCTTGTAAATGCAGCTGAGAGTTGCATTATTAATACGCTGTATGCACATCACCAAAAAGATAAAACATTCCAGTATAAAAAGAAAATAGCTTAAAGATAAATAAATTTATAAATAGAGTCAACAGAGATCAATACCCACCTTTGCATTAGGWATAACTTTGTTTTTTCCCCTAGAGCATGTTATGACTGGATACACAAAAGCATTTTTCTATACTTGTTAAAACCAGCTCCTTGTAGACTATGTTGTAGATGTCAGAACAAAAAAAGGCTCTATTTCAGACCAGAACAGTCCCAGTCCATTAATCTGGTTCCAGTTCTGCCATGGAGGAAAGCATATCTTTTACCATTCACTTCACACTTTTTCAGTGTGTCTGAAAAGACTGCAGAATCTGCCTCTCTTACTCTGCTTCCCCCCCTTCTCTCATACACAAAAACATACTAAAAATATGATTAACCATCTCAATTGTACTTTACCATAAAAGAAAGCTGTATTTTTCACGATGCTTATACTGTATTGCATATGAGTTACTTAACAGAACTAATTCCTGTCATCCAACATGTGCAAAATCTCAACGGGAGCTGCAAAGGCCTAAGTGATTTGCATCTAATTTGGTTTTGAAAACATGTCACTGTGTATCTTCTGAACACTGAAGTCTAATTTACATCTTTTTATTTCAATGCAATAAACTACTGTGGCTTCAGGGGGTGGGGGTAGGGAGGGGAGTTATTACTCTCCAAAATCCAGCTAGCACTCCAAGTGTAACTAGTTCTATGCATTCTGCCTATCACCCATTGGTGGCCGCCTAATCTGTTGGAGTCTATGAAAAAAGAGTTGGTGGTGGGGTTTTGGTTGGGTTTTTTCCTATTTGGAGAAGCATATCCAAGAATTAACCCATCTTTGAATACATAAGTATTGCAATTCAGTTCAATGTATATTCAAGCTCCAGAGAGTTTGGGTTTTTGCTCTCCATTTCAGCACAGCTGATTTCCTTCTATCACAGCCTGCAGAACCAGTAAGGAGGTTTCCATCAAAGCAAATAAGGCACAGCACAGTGTACTTCAGCTCAAAGTAGCTCATTTAACCATGCATGCCTCACACCACATGCACAGAGCCTTTGTTTATATTACCTCCCTGCTAGGAAAGGTTACTACACTAAGAAGAAGATATTTTGGTACTACAAATCATGGCAAAAGTTTGTCCAACAGTCTTCCTCCAACATAACTATGCATGTTCATTTTCCAATGTGCTTGCCCTGCCACTCTCATGAAATACACTGATTATGCTACATCATCTCCTGACTTGGTACATTAGGGGAGGAGAAGCTACTGTTGGAATAATTTCAGCCCTACCTGAGCCACACAATCGTCACTTAGTTTGCTTTGCCAGAGACCTGCCAAAAGCTGYGGAAAATCCTTGGCACAGAAGCTCATCGGTATACTCCATCTCAAGTTCCTGACCAGAGCTGGTAGGCTTCAGCTTCTTGAACCATTTTCCAAATAATTGTGTTGAATGCTTGAATTAACAAGGGTTTATGCTGTGCAACCACAGACTTCCCTCTGTCTCTTTTTAAGGTAGGAAGTGAAACCCCACAATTATCTACTATATTACTTCTTCGTTAATGCTCCCAGAAGTAATGCACAGCAGCAGCAATATTGCACAGATTGTGAAAAGAATATCTTTCACCTCGCAACTGGCAAGTTATTTTAGATTTTGTTTAAACTGCAAAATAGTAGATTTAATTACAGTCATTATTTGCTTAAAAGATTTTTCCTTCCCTTATCTATCTATCTCCTTCAAACTTTGTTAATCTCTTTGACTGCTCTGCTCATAAACCATATCTGATCTTTCTTTTTTAAGAGACATTTTGTTTTCCTGAATAGCTTTAAAGAACAGTCTTTAACAAAGTCATCACCGTTTTGTTAGACAAGAAGGAGATGACTTTATTTTCTAAGAAAAAGGATGGCGAAAGACAGAGAGGAAATTTGCTCTGTTGAAGATAGGGTAGTATTTCTAGCGTTGTCTTCTGGGGAAAAATGCAGAACACCCTACACTGAACTAGAGAGTCAGTAAAAAAGCACCGAGAACAAAAAAAAAAAAGGAGACCATTTTTCCTTTTATTTAAAAAGAAAAATGGGGGACATGCAAGTGAGACAGAAAGAGTTGCCTTTTTTACTCTTGTCACTATCAAGGTGATTGTAATGACTGGGATGATAACTGGCAAGGAAGTCACAGAACCAGCACCCTGATCAGCCTTCCACCAAACTACTGTCTCTGAAATAAGCAGCAAAACCAATCCCAACCTTTCATGTGTTCCCCTCACCCCTTCCAAGTTACTTTCACAAATGAACAAAAAGAGACTTGTTAGAAAATTCTACAACTCATCGGATATTGAATCAATTATTGGCCACSTCGTGGCCAGCGATAACTTTCTTGGTTTACCACCAATTCAGTGTTCCCTCTGTAAGACAGAGAATAATGCAACAACTACGTTTTAGATGCACATTTAACTGGCTGCTCCATCAGCTCTGGACTGAGTCCATAAATGGCTTACTTTCCAGCATAATTCACATTACAAATAATATCCATTGACCTTTAAGAGGGAGCAGAAAAAAAAAGAGCAAACCAAAGTCTGGTTTAACTACAACTTTCTGAAGCACAAGTTGAGGCATTTTCAATTATCTTTTATCAAACACTCAGTGAAACAGAGGAGATTAAATTAAGTGCACTTCAACTGAATCATTCTCTGCAGAATCAAGCAGTCTCAAACTGCTCGGCAACTTGATAAAAAGTAGAAAATCCTGCCCTTCTGTCATATAAGTGAAAGGCAAGTACAAATGTATTATATATTACATTTGTATGACACAAAGGCTTTTCTAAGATTACTATTATCTTACCATTAAGAACATAAAGATACTAATGTTTACTAAGTAGGATTTAGCACACAAGAAATAAAATCCTTCGTGCTTAATTTCTTGAACGTGTATTAACAAAGTCCAAGACCGCCTCTGGGAATTTCCCAAAGCAGCAAAGAATCCATCCCTTATCCAGATGCAGGCAACTCAGCAAGCTCAAACTCCAATTTCTCAAGTTTTATCATTGTCAATCATGTTGTTGTCATAGAATAACTTTCACATTTTTCTTTGTTTAAAGATTAGACTAACAATAATCTCAAAGATTGCTGGACTAATTGCACCGTCATCCAAAAAACAGTAACATGGGTCTAAAAGATTTATCCCAAGCTATCCCCTGCTCCCCTAGATGCAAATAATGCTACAGTTTCCACCCTTCCTCATGCTACTTCAGTATACCATGTYGGAATTAAACCTTATAAGCTAAATAATTATATTAATTTTTAGTAATATTAATTTTTGACTCTTGCATTGCTGCCATTTTCTACCTGAGGCACCGTCACACAACATGCTTTGGCAAAACCTGCATCATCATCATCAGGCTCTTTCAGACCCCTGCTTTGATGTTACCTTTTATAGACTTAACCTTACAGAAAGCCTGTCAACCTGAAAACCAAGAGACACAGCTGCATGAGAGCAGTTATCACATTTTTAAGGCCTTTGAGTTTAAACTCAAACCTGTTTTATGGTTGTGCCCTGTGGGATGCATTAAAGAATGGATGGATGGATACATGGATATCCAGTACATGGAATCCAGTCTTTTTTCATTATCTGAAGATCTTAAAACCCATGTCACTGTCCTAATCATTTAAAGATATTTAAACATTAAAATGAATACTTCATGGCAAATTCAAAAAGACAAATTCTACATTTAAAGCTTTACGGTCAAACTTAATAGCTTCTGATTTAACTCCTTTGGGGGAAAAAATCCTACTTACTCAGTTCTCAGTCTTACAAAAATGTTATTTCTAAATTACTCGAGTCCTACGCTTACACTTCATATGTTGGTAGTATCACTGTCAGAATCTACCCTGCCTATAGTCAGGGGCAGATACGCAGGGAGATCTGTTAAATTAAATCACAAACTCTTAACCAGTAATCATCACTTGAATTAGCAACCTCGGCTGACAGGACAAACAAAACAGTACTGAATTTATGGTTTTACTATTTCYCTCTTCTGCAGGCAGCCAAAATGATCTGACACATTTACGCACGTCAACTTTAGCAGCAGATGTCAAGCAAGTTAAATCGTTTGTCTATTTTTCCCCCCCTCATGCTTAAAACCTTAAAACCTTCCAAATGGAATCCCAGGACATATCATGGGTAGAAGCTATATTTGATGTCGTGTTTTCAAGAGGGGAAAAAAAAAAAAAAAAAAAAAAAAAATTTTTGTTTGAGCTAATCCAGCAGGCAAGAAAATGTTGTTCCTCACAGCAAATGCAAGGCAGGGCATGATGAATGGGTTTTCTGAGGTTCACAGAGTCCCAGAGAATGGAAAGAAAACATTGCATGTCCATCTTTTCCATATGAGGGACTATGCTTTATTTTATAATGCCACAGAAGATAAAACATATTATGCCTTCCTCTACAAATGATGGGCCTTGGCAGAGATCCTGCAAAATAGAAGTGATCTAGTTTCCACAGCTGTCCCTCTTTCCTCAAACTTCACCCTGAAATTTTTGGGACGCACACTGGACTACATTCAAATTCTCTCTTCTCCGTGGGATTCCTCAGTAACAAGATGAACATACTGAAATCGCAACTCCAGCAATGCTCACATACAGCAACTTCAAAATTAGTTAGATTTAATTGATTTGTGTTACAGATAGACATTTCAGCACAAGAGCAAAAGGCTTGCTTCCCAGTGCACCAGGTCTATAAACTAGCAGTAATGCATTACTTCTCATAGCATGCAGGAGAGCTATATTGTGTAAAACACTAACAGTTGAACTAACTTCATACATCTTCCAGCAAAACACAATACAGGAGCATGCTGAAGATGTATTCACTGCAAAAATCTTGCCACAGGGAAAAAAACGACTATCAAAGAGCAAAATATATACTTACAGATGCATATGTTGCATATGTTAATGCCGAGAGCTTAAAATCCTTTCCTCAGGAATTCAAAATGAACCAGGACATGCAATCACACTGCCTTTTGTTCTTCTTTTCCCAGCACTAAGAAACGAAGTCTGCCATCCACACCATTTAACTCTACCCGGTTACTTGAGAAATGACATTTCAAACACAACACTGGAAACACACTCTCTCCCTCATCTTCCAGAGGGAGTTCAGAAGCACATATTGGAAAAACCCTAATGGCAAACCACAAGCACAGAATAAATGCAGCTATGAGGCAAGGACAGAACAGGGGCACGCATGTTTCTCTGAATAATACGCAGATACAGTTAATTCAAAATACAAAAAGGCAAAATAAAACCACATCCAGAAACAACAAACCTCTCCTGCAGCAGTAACAGGAAAGGCACTATTTCCAAACAGTTATTTTGGTGTAAACACTGAGTAGCTCTTTAAAGGTAAGTTTATACATAACGCAAGCCCTTCTTTCCAACAGGAGGCTGTATTGCCTGCCTTTGCCTCTACACTATTGATGTTTTTTCCTTCCCTTACTTCCTTTTTGTGAAGCCTTAGGCCCAAGAAAAGGCTTACTCTTTTCCAGAATTGAAAATAACCCCTGAACATCTGGTAGCTTGCATTAGCTCAGCACTCCAAGGTTTGCCACAGAAGTCAGGCAACATTCACCCTCAGAGACTCCACCAAGAAAATTCCTAACAATTTTTTCCCCCTAATATAAGGATTTCCAATTAGAATACTTCTCTTCCTCTTAGGACAAGTATTTGTAACATTGCATGTCAGTCTGCAGGGCTTTATAGCTGTCATAGTATGGGGATGCTTGGGGTTTGGAGTTGTTTTTGGTTTGGAGTTTTTTTTGTTTGTTTGGCATTTGGGGTTTTTTTTGTGCTAACATATCAAAACAGATATCTAACATCTCACTATGTTTATATTAACAAGCAGCAGCAGCATAATACAACCAAGCTTTTTGTTAGATTAGGATTAACTCCTACTTTTAAAAATAAAGGAATGGAAACACCTGGAGTTGAGGAACTTTCTGAGCCAGATATGTTTTTTGTACTTGCTCTCAGTGGATTTCTTGCTCTCAAATTTTTAATTCACTCTTTGAATTCTTGCAAACTTTCATCATAGCTTACCACAGCATTCAGAACAGCTTGTGGTAGACAGTGCTATAGCTTAACTACTCTGCGTGGTAGTCCAGAACTGCTCCGAACATTTAAGATGTAGGCACACCACTGTAAAATGATGTCTTATGACTTGTTCTTCGTCTTTCCCCTAGTGATACCTGCCATTCGATTTGCTGTGCACTACTTAGCCCTACTGAGCATCAAGCTCCTACCTTCCCAGAGTTACCCATGGGAAGATGATCCTGGAGCAACAACTGAGCGACAAGAACCAGGTCAGAGCCTAGCATGGTAGAACTGTAATTTTCTCATGTTTCCTATTCCCATGTGTGCACTCACATTTGTCTACATCGAACTTCATTTACAATTTTTTGGCTTAGTTAAGCAGGATTGTAAAGGTAGTTGCACAATTCTTTAGAGCTGGCCCTTAACTACCCTGAATAAATTAGTATTTCATTACCTCACTGTTCACCTGCTCTTCCAGATCATTTATACAGCCAACACAACAGGGAGAAGAAATCTCATCTTATTTTTCCAATACGTATTACAAGGTTTCCAGCTTTCCACAGTTGATACTGCCTATTCCAAAGTGTATTTTTMCTTGGAAGTTACTGTTTAATTTGACATTTAGGGCTACGGAACACAGTGCTTTTCTGCAGGGGAAAAAAAAAAAAAACCACTGTCTTACTCATACTCTTCATTTTTGGCAGTSTCTCTCAGAAACACTTTGTCTCATCACGGAGATCATTATCCTGAGGTGATGCAGCCTGCGTGCAGGAATGAGCTATGTGCCATTATGTCTCTCACAGTAACAGACCTGATTCCAGTTTCACACTGTTACAACACATCGCACTTCGTCCTTATTTTATTGCTCTTGACTCCATTGAGAATGACAATTTGATCTATTATCAGGGACTTGGCTCAAACGGAATGCAAAATAAGGAACTCCAACTTCAGGATAAGTACTGAGCCATGCTACTTAGAAAACTAGAGTAAGATTGTTTAAATGTCATTTCAGCGCAAGAAAAAGCTTTTTCCATGCTTACAATACACACTTTGGCTTTTGCCAACAGATCTTCCATCCCATTTCATCAAATTTCAAGTCTACTAGCTACTGCAGTCTCACTGTAAGATGAAGTAATAACCCGGTGGGCCTCCTGCCCTGATGACCTCTAAAGCATGGGGATTTATTTTGAAAAGAGATTGGCAGACCTGGTGAGACTTCACACGTTTGAGCAAGGTAGTAAGTAAGAGGAGAGAGGAAAAACAGTGAAACAGTTGGGTGCGTACACTTGAAAAGAAATCTAACGTAGCAGCTTATGCCTAACATGGAGACGGTGCAGGGCTTGCAATTAAGTTACTGAAGATTAATAAAGGAGGAATTTCTCATATACTTGAAGTCCACGGCTGAAGCTTAGATTAATGTCTAACACCTAACAGATGGAAGACGAAATCAACAGCCACAGAAATCAGGAATAAAACTTCCAGTCCACATATCTTGGTTTCATGCAATACATAGTTACAGTAAAAGACAATAATGGATTTACCTCTGTGCCCATCCATTTCAGCAGTGGATACTTTTTTAATGCAATAAAGAACAGGCACAAACAAAAATCTGGGCTTAACTGTCAAAATATTATGTGAAATGACAATCTGCATAGCAGTAAGAGGTCTTCCTGAAGCACAAAAGCAAAAGGTGCACATTACATGCTGTAACAACTAAGCCAGAAGAAAAGGAGGTCTCAGATCAACTGAGAAAGGCAAATTTTGGGCACATAAGTAATTACCTGCTAAGTTCTGCATAAGTCTGGATGCCAGGATTATAAAACTTACAGGGGGGTGGAAATCAAGGGAGTGATTTTTCCCCTATACAGTGAAGTATCCTAACTGTTCCTGCTGTTACACTCATCTCTTCACACTACACATTATCAAACATTTCAGAAGAAAATATGAGAGGCCAACGTTGGAGGGCTGGGGTCCACCTCACCACTGCTTATCACGTCTAGTAGCTAGAAACTGGCTTAAACACAGAAACATGAATTTCTATTTATAATACCATCTCCGTATTGTAGCCATATAGCATCATTCATTAGCATACATTTCCTGAAATACTTAAATGGGAAGATAATGGTAATGTGGGATAGAAGGTAGAGGCATGAAGGTATGAGCAACCAGTGTGAGTTACAAGTTAGTTAATATATTTTTTAATATTTCCTGAAAAATCTCTTCCTTCTGTGTTTTTCTTAGTGGTTTTTCAGTTTTGTCTGTCTTTCCTGATTTTAACAGAAATTACTGCTTGTAGCAGAATGCAAAAGACACAGTGGAGGACCTCGATTAGAAATTCAAAGACTGGATTTAAGGAAGACTTTTTTCTCTTCTAACTCTGAATTGTGAATTGTAGATTGGTTTTGGTCTGGCTTTTTCACACAGGTAACTTTTTTTTTCCTTTCATCCCCTCCCTAATTACAGAAAGAGAGGAGTGGTGCCATACCTCTGTGTGCCCTTTTTCATTTGCCTAATTGGTCTTTCTGGTCAGACTCCTACTCATGAGCATTTCAGAGGCCTGCATAAAACATTTGGCTGCCAAAATGTTTATTTTAATGACTTTTCAACCCATTAAAACATGTCGATCATGGAATCATTAATAATGTCTTCACACATCACACTTTTACAGTCTTTCACTGGTAGCGCATCCTCCTAGGTAGTATATTTTCAGCACTTCAGTATTGGGAGGAAGAGAGAAGAAATTATCAGAGAACTGCAAGCACGTGGCCCAAAGGACACGAGCAGCTCTGGGGATTTGGACCTTGGCTTGTCAGAGGTGCAGTGCCTGCATGGTTCTCTCCCCATTCGCTCTGAAAGTACACGGCTTCAGTCACCCTGCTGATGCCAGTTCGCTTGCACGGGGACTGTGACAGCCCTAACGACACGATTCTGTCACTTCAGTCCAGCAGGGCGGGGAAGATGGGCAAAGGGAAACTGCAGTGGAGGATGCAAGGAGGTCAAACAGGAGGAAAGACAAAACCAGAAGAGGCAGCAGAACTGTGCTCCAGAGTCTCCTGTCAGCCCAAATAAAGTGGTTGCAGAAAATCCAGCGCAACAGCATGAACTGATAAATATGACTAAACTTCATCTAAAGCAGAAAATTGTACTATATTCATTTTTAATCTTAGACTTTTTACCATTTTCATTAATCCTGCATTGTTTTCCATTTAAATCTTTAGATTCTTACAAAAGGAAAAACTGCTGAAGCTGAGGACCATGTCTAGTCAGGTTTTGAGCATCTCCAAGGATGGAGACTCTACAACCTCTCTGGGCAACCTGTGCCTGTGTTTGACAACCCTCACAGTGAAATCGTTTCCTTCTTATGTTTAAACAAAGCTCTCCGTATTTCAGTTTGTGCCCACTGCCTCTTGTCCTGTCAGTGGGCACCACTGAGAAGAGCCTGGCTCTGTTGTCTTTATTGCCCCCCATGAGGTATTTATACACACTGGCAAGATCCCCCCTGAGCCTTCTCTTCTACAGGCTGCACAGCCCCAGCTCCCTCAGCCTTTCCTCATGTGAGAGATGCTCCAGTTCCATAGTCACCTTCACAGCCCTTTGCTGGTCTCACTTCGGTACATCCCTCTCTTCTCTTGTACTGGGGAGCCCAGAACTGGACACAGCACTCCAGGTGTGGCCTCACCAGTGCTGTGCAGGGTTGATCCTGTAACCGGGTTCTTCCTGTGCCAAGATATCCCAACACATGCTGAGATGCTGGTGGAGAAGCATCAGTATTTCATACCACGTACAAAGACATCAATTGATATTTAATAATGAGCACAGTTCTGGATTTCTATAGATTGTCCCACAGCACAGATTGATCTGATGCACTACTAACTTGTAGTAATTCAATATCACTCTAGCAGAATAATGTCGTCACAAACTAAGATGACAAATGAACTAAGCTTTCAACTTGAAAGTTAGTAGAATTGGTCAAAAAGTGACAAAACCCATGAAAAACTGAGTTACAAACATTGATTTAAATTTGAGTTAGCTATGCTCTGAGTAACCAGAGCATCCATTTGCACTCTCACTCAACTGACTATCTCAGCTCATATTCTGACACATAGAAATACTGGTATTCTGACATTGAGAACTGCTCGCCAAAGGAAATCTGGCAGTGAGGAACATTTATATTTTCTTAAGAAAAAGAAGAATAGCTACAAGAAGAAAGTCAAATGTGCAAAACAGTTCCTTCCTTACTCAACACATGGAATTCAATGGCATAGAAACAGGAGCTCGGAGGCAAAAGGGAAAGCGTATCACAAAGGACATGAAAAACTGGGAGGCCAGGGCAGATTAAAAAGAAGCTCTCAGGGGAGGTTTCAGCTGTGATCACACAACTGACAGTGGTACCATGATGCATATGTAAACAGCAGCTGAACAGGTATTCACACGTTAGGAATGCTTGGTCTGTAAGCTCTAGTGCTTGGTACTGACTTTACGTCATCTGCTTTGTGACAAGCCTGTGTCCCACTATCCTTACTAACAATGCAGAACCAGCAGGTGAAACCTACAGGAGTAGGTGCTGGATTCTCTACTGACTCAGGCATCATTAAAAGAGCTCTTTAAATTTAATTGCAGAACCTCTATGAAACAGGAATAATGCATGTACTAAAAATACATATTATATGTATATTTTTTCATTTTCACGCTCTAGGCTATGACTGAAAAGCTGGCAATTACAAGCTGAGAAAACAAACAAACAAACAAAAAATCTTATTTTTAGCTGCAGACTGAGCAAGTTTGTTCTGGAGAGTCTCTTAAAAGAAAGCATAACTCAATCATGATCAATCATGCTTTAAAAAGCATCTGTTGATGTACTGTTGCAAATAAAGTTCTCTGATGTTAGTTAGAAAAAAAAAAAATCTCGCCTCTAAGCACCAAAAATTCTCTTTCGTCACAAAAAAAAAAAAAATTCCTTAAAATCACTAAGGGCTAAACAAATACACAGAATCAGTCTCCCAGTTGTCATTTTCACTCAGCACTTCATTAAAACATTAAATACACACACACACACTAACTTAACAATAAACCTAGAACTGCTTTGTCCTCACTATATATTAGACCACAGGAAACGATCTTAAAAGCAGCAGGAAAAGCAATACCAACACCCACTGCAAAAAAAAGAACAAAACACCCAACAACAACCAAAAAAACCAAACCAACCCACAAAACCAAAACCAAAACAAAACAAAAAAACAAAAACAAAAAACCTAAAAAAAACCCCTAATCTATTAGAAACTGGAACAAAATGTACTGAAAGAGATTATCTACCCCATCATATAGTGCAACTACACAAAAGCTGTAGCATAGGCCTGATCCTATCAGAAGCTAACTGGTAATTCTTTTATGGTACAACTTGAGAAAATGTATCGGGATTTAACCAGCACAGGGCTACCTACCGCTTAAGTAAACCTTATCAAAAAGCAGCATGTGGTTTGTGCAACTCTCAGTTKTGACTGTGCCATTATTCTTCCAATAACTCACAACAAAAGGAAACATCAGCAAATGTTGGTTAGACCTTGCCGTGCTCTCATTCCAAGAGGACAAAAAAAACCCTAGTATAGTATCAACAGCCAAACTGGACAGGGTACACTCAGCAGGTTGATCAGTTGCTTATCAATACCTATATCTTTTTATGTCTATATGATGGACACGGAGAAATCAATTTGTAGGTTTCCCTAGAAGTATGATCAACTGCCTTCGCTCTTGTAAAAAGAAAAAAGTTTTGATTTAAATATACCTACGGAAGAATGGAGAGGGGAGAATATTATTCTTGAAATGCCTATATTTCTAAATTAAGAAACCCACAAGCATGTTCTTGGAAATGAAAATTAGCTAATGACAGGTTTCAGGTCTGATACTGCTGCCTTTAGAATACGAAGGCCAGTCAGCATTTCTCATTCTGTTTTAACATATCTTTTGCAATCTATTACAGCAAGAACAAAAAGACGTATGAGACCATTTCACTGAGCTGTATTCCCTACTGCCCTAATTTCCTAACATTTTGATTTCAGGGAGTTATCAAGAGGATAAGACGTGGTCTACCAAAACCTTTCATTTTAACACTGTATTCACAAAACTGAAAGACACAAATGCGCACACACACGATGGATGAGCTTCGCCGCTTGAATACTTAGCCTTTACATACTTGGTCCCTCCGATATCCTTGCTCTTCCACAGTTAAAAATCACTGGCCTTCCTATTCATATTTAATATTGCCGTCCATATGCCACAAACATCTCTTTAAATGGAAGAGCCAGCCGCAAGAAGCTATTAGAACCTTCATTCCTTTGAACACTGACATTACTGTCACTGGAAAAAGGAGCAAGAAGGAAGAACGAATTCCAAGTACATTGCTCRTTCACAATCAATAAAATGAATCCCTGCACGTGCCCTTCATTTGGCCTCCGCTGGAAATCAGTGCAAGACTGAGCAATAGCGTGCCCACCTCCCCCTCTGAACACAGCAGCCAGGGAAGGGGAGAACGCCATGCGATGGCAGCGCTCACTCACGCAGCAACTTCACATCTACTTTAAAAATCTTCTGCAAGTGCCAGCCACGAGGATTATACAGCTTTTTATCTGCTTTACAGCAAACAAAGGAGTTGCCAAGATAAAGCCATTGTGCGCAACCCAGCAGGGTTACAAACATACAACGGCAAGCTTAAAAGGTAACAGGAATTGCAGTAAACTGCTCCCCACCTCTCTCCTGCCACTCTAAGACTATATTGGAGTCAAAGTATGAAAACACTTATGCCGGTTTGAAGGCGAGGGCTAAGGGGAAAAAGAAGTGGATTATCTCTGGTTCTTTACACGATTCTGCAGTGCAGACAGACCTGACTGCTACCTCCTGCACCCTGACATCAGGGCTTGACTTTGCCAGGGGCTCTCTTCCCCTCCTATGTACTCCTGTAACACTCCCACATACAAGGGATTATGACAACCCACTTCTATCAGAAACTATTGCTAAACATTATCATTCAAAATTAGCTTTAGATCATATAACAAAACGACAAGAGCACAAACAACATATTTCATCTACATAGTGTTAATTCCAGCCATATTTTTTCTCACTTTTCTTTTTCCTTGTCAGATTTTTTGGGACTAGGATGAAAGGCAGGCTAAGAGAAGATGAGGTTTTATCCCAAACCCCAACTATGCCTGAACATGCAACCAAGATGTCTTCCTATCTCTTAAATCTCGTTATCCCCCATTAAGGACAGGGATTTACAAAGCAGAAATTAAATATCAGGTTTTAAAAATTACAGTTGCACATTGGTTTCAACATGCTTTTTTCTGTAAATCCGTTTAGGTTGTTGCTGTCCCCATGATTTTCTTGCAAAAGTGGGTTTCCAGTTTCGGTTTATGTCTAACAGTTGCAAGAGTTGTCTGTTTTCTCTGTTGGGAGACAAAATATAGGACATTATGCATCTAATCTATAGCTTAGCATAAGAAGCATAACCATCTTTTCACAGCACTCAGGAGAAAGCAGCTGAAACTCAGATGAATATATCAGATACGTTCATTTCCAAGTAAAATACAAAACAGAGGAAGTCATGGTTTGGTCTGAGTTCTTTTACTTAGAAAAGAGGACTAGGGGGATGCAGTTGGGGTTTTTACTCAACATGTTGGATCTCCCTTATTTTACTGAAGGCCTCTTTACATTCAGTATACTAAAACCAGGATGAAAAAAGAACTCCTTTACCTCTGCCTGACCCAGTTACAAAATTATAGTCAGGCCATATTTAGACTTCCAGAGATGACCGAATATACTGAACATCAAAGCTAGACCAACCTATTTCTTTATGCTTTGTTAGATGAACCTAAAGTTAGTTCAAGTCCAGAGGACTGGCTCTCATATGCTCTAAACATTTCTGGCTCTGTCATGAACCCACTCCATGACTGCAAGCAAATTTCACCACTCTCCCATACTCTTTGCTTGCCTACTCTGCATTTTGTCTGAGAACCCAGGCAAACCAGAACCCAGATCACAAAACCACCTCAGTGACCATCCCAGACAGAACTACATTTAACACCTTTTCAAGCCCCCTTGAATTTTCCATTGACGTAACAAATGCTGAGACACTGTCCTGAAGTGGAACATGCTCCCAGAGCAGAGACTTCAACTGCAAGACCATCTGGGCAAAGCTCATCCCTAACATATGATTACCTACAGATGTGCATGACTAACCTAGTATCTTTAGACTCCCTTTACCAGCATTTTGACAGCATGACTGAGCTCATTTTATGGTATGAATCTTACATAGGTTGGATTTGTGCCCCACATGCATGATGCTCTCCACTGCCTATAAAAGGAGATGAAGGCAATTAGCTGAGGTGGAGACACAGGGCAAGATGAATCCAGCCCCAGGTCTCTATAAGTACCTCATAAAACGGCCTCTCCTTTTCAGCTTAGGCCTCTAGCTGCTACCATCACACAGTTTCAGCAATATAGTCAATTAAAAGATTTGAGTCAGCAGAGCAAAACAAACCAAAACAAAAACCCCACTGATCACAGTCCATCCTCTGGTTATATAAAACATGATAGGAGTACACGTAAACCTCTAAATGTAAAAGCTGGGCTGTCCACCTATTTGGTTTGAATGCTTACATGACAGTAATCAGGAATGAGAAGCTTTTTCTCCTATCTACAACTCTTTCTGTGAATTTCTTTTGAAGAAGATGGCAACCACACTACCCACATGCGTAATACCCACCAGCAGGAAAAACTGTCAACTTCCACCAGCCTCCCACCAACACAGCTGACGCCATCTGAGCTCTGAGGTTTAATCTGATTCAAGTCAACCAACCTCCTGAACCATGCTCAACAAAACATATTTTACTTTTCCCTTTCAGGAATCCCTTCTTCCCCCCACTACAAGCACGTTAGAACATTGCTCAGAGTGACTGGCTCTTTTGGAAACAGATTTTTTTAAGTGACATGACAGACTGATCTGTGAAGAAGGCAAAATTAATGCCTTCATTTTCAACCCATATACTCAAGATGTAGCTTTCCACATGTCTATTACTAGACAGCAAAAATAAGTATAAAACCCTGACAGCATGACAAATATCAGTTACAGGTAACGGGTACACTCTAAATGCAAACTTAATTATAATGGAATTGAAAAGTTAAGAAGCCATAAAAAGCCATTAATAAAATATTGCCAAAGAGTACARATAATGGATAAAAAACCCTGTTCTTTTTCTACCCCCTCCTTCCCCCAAGTCTTCCCCTGAAGTCTGTTGCTTCTACGGACATATTTTGCTCAGTTGTGCGCTTGTTAAACTGTTTGAGTGCTGCAAGGCTCTGCTCCTGGGATAAAAATCTGGGCTAATTTCTTCTTCTTCTGGTATAAAAAGCTTCTACAACCAAATAGATTCTTAAAGGACAGAAGCAATTTCCTCCCCCACCTTGCAAGTTTTCACATATGCATCTCCCAGGTGTGGGACTCTAAATGACCCCTAAGTAAGAGGACGGTGAGGCCATCTTTAGAAGCAATATGGTCAAGCCCACACCATTAAGCTTCAAATCTCTGCCTTAAAAAGACCTGCTGATATAACCCCACAGCTGCAATCCTATTTGAATTACAGCAAGTGTAATATTAAAGTTGAGGATTGTACCATCTACAGACTAATGCCTTGAAAACATAATGCAAAACCAGCCTTGCATATGAAATACCTTTAAATCAGGAGATGAGTGACTGGCCAAGCAGCAAGTTTTCTCAATATTTCAATTTTGCTTTTAAATTTGTGTTTATATTTTTTCTTTTAAAGGTAATAACAGATATTCAGTAACCAAGGAGAGCTTTTATAGATGCTGTCAAGACAATAATCTACGATTCCAGCCTTCCTCAGAGCTGAGAGGAGAAATTTTGTGTATTTCTACCGGGTAAAATTAGAGTCACCATGCTCCCCCCAAACCCAAAAGGGACTCTTGCATTTAATGAACCCTTCTTTCCTTTTGGTTTTCAACCACTACAATCCCATCAGAGTTCAGAAGCACCACTGCAAGTAACAAAAGGCATCATTTATTAGCACCAGAAATAAGGAAAATATTTAATCTGTAGATCACTATCCATTTCATTTGAACATCACACAGTTAAAAATCAATTATTTATGTGGTTTAGTACAATGCAAAGTTTTGGAATAGCTGCACATTTGCTTGTTCTCAAAAATCAATCATGAAATTGTTCTTTTGTGTGAATGCTTTATTTAATCTCTTGATCGCTGTAAAACTTAATTGCCAAAAGAAAAACGAACACAATCCCCTGCTATCAGGGAATACTGTACTGAGGACTTTTGATATATTTTCTTTATACTTACATTCTTACAAATTATGTATGTGAGAAGCAGATGATGAGCGGCAATTTGGCAACACTTCACCATCTGCTATTTGCAGATCTAGTCAAATTCAGAGAGTTAATTAAAGACTAAAGACAGGGACTGATACTGTTGAAGCAGAGTGCCATCTTCTTTCCTGTTATGACCGTAAATAAATAACTTCGGTAGCTTGTTCCCACTCACTCCAATACAATCATAAATCTGCAACATCCTAAGGGTGATGCAACTTGCATTTGTAATATACCTGTACATCTTTTATTTTAATTAACAAAAAGATACTAAAAATCACATCAGCTTTATTAGAATGCCGCAACCACAACAGGCTACCCAAAGCCCTATTCAGGAAAAAAGTGTAACACCTCTACCACTGTAAGAAACATAAATTATAACTGAAAAACTCTTGTAGAAGGGGTTATAGAAAATCCTAGCTAGAGAAAGAATTTTTAGTCAGCTTGCAACAACTTTCACCTTCTATTACATACATATTTAAGCAAACAATATTTAACTAAGAGTGAAAGAAGAATGAGATGATCCTGACAGTACCCTTTCGTTRCTACCTTGATAGCAGGCTACCTCCTTGTCTTCCAGTCTACATCTCCTACGCCACTGCTGCAAGAACTAGCCCATGTTAGAACACCACCCTCTCTCCTCTGGCCTCCCAGACCGTCTCCTCTGCAGCCTTACTTCAGTTGCCTCCCCCATTTACTGCATCTCTTCTGTCAGGCTGGGAAGGAGCAACAGAAAGATGCAAAACTGGAAAGGGTGCAACAAGTCCTCCCAAGATGCTGATTTCAAGTGTATGAAGCAAAGGTTTCTGCTCAACTCTGAAGAGCAGTAACCAGAGTTTGCTCTTTCATAACGGGTCTGAAAGCACCACTCTGCTTCCTCTGCTACCTGAGACCGTAGCTGCACCGTGCCAAGTCCAAAAGCTGCACCGGGCTGCTGCACAGCAGCTCGCTGTGGCCAGCTGCCAGTTAGAGCAACACCGGTGGAGTTGAGCTCCCCAAGACACCAGTTGCCCACTGCCCCTGCCTGCAGCTCAGGGCTCCTCAGCCAGCCAGAGAGCGATCGATAGAAACATCATGACTGCAAGGCTGTGGGACGCACAGGTATGGAAGTTATTCGAGGATGGGGAGCCAGCTCAGAGGATGCTGTGGGGAGAGAGCAGGAGAGGGCTATGAGCTGAAAAATGGCAAACTCTGTCCTCCCCCCATCAAACAGAAGCTGGTGATGGGTTGAGAGATAATTACTGAAGAAACAGATTACTTCTGTAGATTGCCAACAATTTTTTTTTTTTTTTTTTTTTTAAATTAAATGCCATCAAACATCAGTCTTCTTGCTTTCTCCTGCTCATTTTCCCAACAGTAAAAATTTTCAGAACTGGCTGTGAGAGCATCATGGCAGCAAACAAGCTCCGGTTCACCAGCACTTCATTGAAGCTTACCTCCTGTGAGACTGTTACATAGGAAACAGGGCAAACTAGGAATTTATGGAACCCGATTTGGGTTAAATAATATTTTGTTTAGACTAAGAAAACTTGAATCAATGGAAATTTTGTGTTAAAATATTTAATTTCTTTCTAAATGCCAACATTACGTTCTCCTCAACTTCTGAAATATCATCTCTCCACAAGAGATAAACTGCTGCATAAAACCAAAATGAATCCAGAAATACTTTAGTGTTTCTAAAATTGCACTTTCTGCCACAAGCACCAACTGAAAATTCTGCCCATTTCATATTAGGTGTTGAGCTTAGAGTTGCCAGGGCGAAGATGAAAAGGAAGGAAGTTGTTTTGACAAATCTCATTGCAGGTTTAGACCAAAACCAAGATTTTTCACTGGTCCTGTGGTGGGGAGGAACCACACCACCAGAATGACTCACTCATGACGAAAACCTGCAAGAAGCTGCAAGAATCTCTCAGATTTCTTTAAAAATTATTCCCTAGATGAAGAGTATTACCTGTTGAAAGTAGACAATTACATGAGCAAATTGTGGACTTACAGCTCCTAACTGCTAAACTGAACTGAATTTACACATACAATACAGTCTTTGGTCCTGTGGATTACATTTGGCTGCTACACCAGAGAAGTTCGTGTGAATTAATCGTTGTGGGCACAATATTCTGCAAACAAAGAATAGAACTGTCAAGCAAACTTTCTGCTAGACTAACTAGAGATGACTTATTAACCCTCAGAGAAAAATATCTAGATTAATTAAAAGGAGATTTGTCACCATTTATGAAGTAGAATTCCTGCCTCTGTAAATTCTGTGTTGAAATCACAAGGTCAGTGTGTGATAACTTAGATGAACAAAAACCATTAGGTCATTTTCTAGTTCCTATACCTAAAGTGTTTCTCCAGAAATGGAGCAGGAAGATACTATTGCATTTATCTTTTCACCGCAGAGGCTTATTCAGCCCTCTGAGCCGCATGCTGCAGCTCCCAACACACACAGTCCATACAACCAGCGTGAGAGTCTTACAAGGTCTGAAATTGCCATTTCCAATCATGTAGTTTGAAGCAGGTTTTTATAGTCCCATCTCTACACAGGCACCTATGACAATCCACAAGCAATCCAGTGCCCCCACCCGAAGTTTCAGGATCAGGGGTTCAGCATATTCCCATGCTAGGAATCCCTATCTAATTCTTACCTGTATGACTTTGGGTGTTAATTTTGCAAACATTTGCCTTGCTGTTAAATTTCTCCCCCTCACCTCTAAGAGTTCATGCCATGTTCAGAAGATTTTTGTAAACAATGCTTATCACTACCATTACTGCAGAGATTGCATGGAGTTTTTGAGATAAATGGGGGGGGAAAAAAAAAAAAAAAAAATCTTGTTTGACATAAAAGTAAATGCATCACATCCACAGTGATAGCAATTACATAGAGTCTAGAGGTAACATTTCTGTAGTCTTTGCTAGGCTAGACCTTCAGCAGGTAAGAATACTTTGAATTTCATGATTTTTTGTTCTCTCATAACAACAGCAAGTGTTAAAAATAGAAAGTTTTGTTTGCTTTCCAAATATACCCTCCTCCCTCCAAGAAAGGAGGGGGAAACAAAAGCTTGACAAAAAAAAATTGAGGTGTGTATTCCCACAGTACCAAAGGCAAATACTCAAGGTCTCCAGTACTATATCCTAAACACCAAAATTGCAACACAGCGTTTTTTTGATGTGCAAAGAACCAGCTGATGATTCCCCTCAAGCTGGTTACTGCACTTAGAGACTTGGTGTATCACATCCAAGACCATTTTTAGGACCATTTTTCCACTGCAGTCTGTTTATTTCAGGCTGCCTCTATACATGATTTTCTGAAGTGAATAGCAATGGTATATTACAGAAATATTGAGGTTAAAAAAGGAAATGCTGATTGCAACACCCAGAGCATTCTCCTGACAGGGCAGGATTTTGTTCCTATTTAAGATGCACAGCCCAACTTTAAAAATATCAATCAATAACTTTTTTGAACTATTCTTGTCACTGATATCTATTTACCAGCAGAGGTTGGAAGGTCTTCTGCTTTTTTCCTGAAAGACTCCACTAAAATTTTTCATTTCATTAGTCCAAGTTTTATATTGCTATTTCTCAAGCTTTGTAATTTCAAAACGTGCCGTGGTTCCAGACCCTCACCATCAGGTTACTTACTCCTTGCTTAAATAAGCTACATACATTCAGTCTTTCTGTTTCTAAATACATTTAAGAGAGAGGAAAGAAATGCAGTAAACAGCACAAATTATGTAATATGTACAACCCTGGAACGTATGAGGCAAGTTCAAGAGACAGTAATTGGGAAGGCTCTGGTGAGCGATCGCTGGGAGCAACATATACAGCTCTGGCCACCTGCGATCAAGAAATAAATTGATACCCTAACAGGTGCAGAGCAGGGCTGTGAAGACGATCACAGCAACCCTGGGTCTGTTTTATAGCAGCTAAAGGAGTTTGCCTCATTCTGCTATGCAAAATGAAAGTGGGGGGAAGGGAGGGAGATGGTTGCCTGCTGTAGAGACATCAGAGCAGTAAAGGGGAAAGATGGGCTGGAGAGAAACCGGTGGACAGTGCCGACAAGAGAACAAGCAGGTATAAATTGGGTCATAAATAAGAAGCTTGCCAGATATGAGCGCTGGAAAGGACTCACACAGTCTTTGAATCCAGGCAGAGAGAGAAACAAATCTCAACAGTGTTAAAGTGGAGTCTGAACCATTTCTGGAGAGGGTTGCAAGAGCGCTGGAGATGACAGATGAGCGGACTCAGTGCTCCAGGAGAGGTCCTTCCCGGTCCTGTAATTCCTCCTTTTGCGATTTTAAAATAATCCCTCCAGATTCCCGGTCAGTTGCCATTACTGCTTTGCTAATTTTGGCAGTGGTGCCATGCGTACAGTGCTCTGCTTTTGCCATCAAGCCATAGAGTTCACGTACGCAGCTTCCCAGTGGACTAGCAACTGCTAGTTCATTATCAACCAAGCATTTACATATGCAGAAACACAGGGAAGAGCCCTAACTGCAATAAGGCAGCACTGCTATGGCAGGGAGAGGACATCAGCTCCTGACTTGCAGGCAAGACTTTCCTGGGAGATCAACATTCGCAGTTATGGTTTGGGTTTCAGCAATATTGCCCAGCACAGGGAGCTCTTACGCAGCTGTCACTGTATCAGCATTACTCAGTGGCCGCTATATAAAAACATCTTTATATTTTATATAATTTTATATGTATTTCATATATATGATTTTAATAATTGATAGTGTGCATACACACAAAATAGACTTTATTTATGTTTTTATATATATATATATATATATATAAAAATATATAATCCCTACCCAAAAGTTACTTCAGATAAATATTTAGGAAAGTATTGCGCAGTAACCTCTCTACTAAATATAAGGCTGAAGACTGTTCACATACAGTTTCACTGAAAAATATATAAATTTTCTAATATTAGGTATAAAAGCATGAATAAAAGTATGAACAATTTTACAATGTGGTTTAAATAACATTATGCCCCATGTACCTTTCCACGTCACTTACCTTACAGTGAGGCTCTTGCTTTTTGAGCCAGCAGGTCTCTTCTGGCTCAAAAAGCCAGATAATTTTTCTAATCATTGTCATTTTTTTCCCTTTCATTGATAATATATTATCCTCAGAGATACTCTTGCAACTGTTTCCATTATGAAGCCCTGCTATGTATTAGGCACTTCAGAAAACGCATTTGGCTTAAGAGGAGGACAATTGCTACTTTCATTTTATCACACAGGTTGTTTCTGTGATTTAACATGCAGATGCAGGGAGGGTTTATCATCTTAAGACCAGCATTTTTGTACTGATATTTATCTATAAAACTAGACTGCTTCCAACTTGAATTTAAGTCTACATTTTGGAACTTCTCTCTTCTTCCACTGATACACATTTTTGTTACATTTACACATCACCTTGGTTGATCCCCATATGTGGGATATTCTTCAGGCCTATATGAAACTGCATATAAACAGTTTCATGCATATAGACATGTCTCAAATGCCATTAAAACATCAAATGCTTGATGCATAAGACTTTCTAAATTATTATTAATTAGTTAACTTCTTGAATTAATTTGCCCAACAATTCGATTAAGTAATACACAGGTTAACACATTTCTGAAAAGCAGTTCAGCAAGAATTACCATACTGTTTTACTCAACCTAATTTCTCCAAAATAAACTAATGGCAAAGGAACCAAGTACTAGTCAGAGGCTTACACATTTGCTTAGAAATGCACAATTAACTGTGAGTCTTGCTAATTCCCAGCTCAATTACTGAAAGAAATGTGATAATTTAAAACATATTGGGAAAAAAAAAAGAAAACTTAGCTATGAAAACAAAGAACATTTTAACAGATGTGAGCTTAAAAATCTTAATAAACAAAAAACATACCCAATTATCTACTATTTGACTGGAAAGGATAAAAACTTTGAATTGGACAGAAAAACATACAGCCATGTTTCTGAGAGAGTGGTTGGTTGAGGGTTGGGGGGGGTCGTTGGTTTTTTGCTTTGTTTTGTTGCAATCTTCCTTTTTTATCACTAAGATGCACTAAATAGTTTGAAGCACACTGAACAACTTTGGTTTAGGGAAGAACAGTATCAAGTATTTAAAGACTATTAATGCCAATGGTTTTGTCCCATGTATAAGCATTTTAAGTTCCCAAACACATCCTATTTGAAAATGCAGACATCTTAAGACTCATTTCTTTTGCTGGACTTTTCTACTTGTTTTTTTTTCTTAGCTACTGTAGTATCATCATCATAAATATCAGAATTCATTCTAAGTGTAACTAAGTTTTCAATGGTGGCATATATTTGAATCTGCATCACAGATTTCTGATTTGAGAGTTCACTTTCTGAACTGAAATTTTGATGGACCTTTGAATAAGACCAGAGATCAGTCCCTTAATAAGATGGCAATACAGAAAACAGAAATTGCTCAAAATTGAGAATTTTGGTGTTTACACAATTCACATATTCCTTTAGTGCCTTTTTTTTTTTTTTTCCTTCACTTTGCAGTAGGAAGACTGCACACAGACTTTTAATAAAAGATTTACCATGTTTTGGGTTGAGGGTTAAAAGGTTAGCGGTTCACCAGTTTAAGGAAAACAAACCATATTCTGCAGAACAAACTGAGTAAGTTTCCTATATATTCTCATATATTGGACAGTCCCATAAACTAAAAGAAATGACAGCCCAAAATGATGGCCTGCATGCAGCAGCAAACAGTAAGCAGATACAATTTTGGAGCCTATACACTGATCAAGCCTCTTCCGTGGGCGAAGCCTTTGCAAAACATACAATTAAACCCCACAAAACAGTGAAATCATCCAGGTTTGTTTTTAAATGGGTAGGGAGGAGAAGAAGCCTCCCTTGTGAAATACTTTCCAGCAAAGGCGACATCTGACAAAGATTACAAAGGTCAAGCTATACAGCAGTCTGAAACTAACAGATGGCACCAGACAACTTTTTTCAAACCCAACAGGAACAAGCAAATCTAAGCTAGGAAAGCAAATACTTAAATAGTGCTAACAATTATCCGAGTAAAGAACTAACACAGACCAACACACCTACACACACTCATGTCCTGGTACATGCACAGCATGTTACTGAAAATCTGACATTAAGAAACCAAGGGGAAAAAAATTTGGTTAACTTTAGTTACGGAACGTATTAGAACAAATGCCAAAATAAAGCTGAGCACCAGAATTCAGACAGTGAGACTAAGTGAAGTCTAAATGTTTGATCCTGTGAAAGACTATTCTGAAAAAATATATTACTAAGAGATCACTTGTATCTTTTTTCTCCCAGCAGAAAGAGCTATCATTTGTGTGAGATGGGGAAATATTTTTAAATTTTAATACACCATCATGCACATTTCATTAAAAAAAGAAACAGGAGAATAACTGCCTTTACTGCAGAAACGCACTCATTATGTTTGCGCATGTATAGACATTAATACTGGACTCCAGAAAGCATACAGAGTAACAGCCCYGCTACGGAGAAACCAGTACTAGATTTTGACTGTCACACAGAAACAGTAGTTATAACTATCCCTGAAAGTAGATGGCTCAGTACATCTTCCTTTGCAAGCAACAGGTCCAAGTATTTTGACATGAGAGAGCGGACTGCCAATATGTCCTAGATGGTGTGTTTTTCAGACTTTACTAATGCAAAATGCCACAGAGAACATCCATACACCAAAGATTCAACATCGACTATCATTAGAAACAAATGTTTAAGTCAAAAGGAACCAGTGATGGTATAAAGGAGATCCCATCATCCCAAAAAGGCTCAGCGGTGGGTTTTTTTGGAAGTTGATTATTGAAATGCAAAAGTCACTTTTTCATTAACTTTAAGTAAAAAAACACAAAAAACTGTTCTTGGAGCCACTGCTAAGCTTAATAGGGGGTAAAAACAGTGCTGGTATCAAAATGAGGTCAAATGGGGAAGTWTAGCAGCAATACTGCTAGTTACATTGAGTTATATTGCCCAAGTTAAAAGAGTGAATAATCAATCTGAAAGTTTTAACATCTAAAGTAGTAATTACTCCACTTAATTTCATCCCCAATAAAATGGCTTATATAGACAAGAATACATTTAGCACTTAGTTTAAGATTTTATTTCATAAAGGAAAAACTTGATAGCCAAGTCCCAGACTGAAGAGCCACTCCCAGTTATCTCTTTGGATTTCCAAGTAATACAGAGCTTTAATGCTCTTCCTTCTCTTCCACCCTAACACAACTGCAAGGCAAGAGAAGAGCACTAAATGAAAATTGTCAGATTCTGCTTATTGGAGTATATGAAGGTTCACAGCAGCCCTCTGCAAGTCAGACAGTGCCAGTCTCCTCGCACACTTCCAGTAGATTAGGCAGCCTCACATTCAGGCAGCGCTTTGAACCCATTCGGCCGGGAAGCTTTCTCTGTGGTACCACTACTCCCTATGAACACAAGAGGAGTTCATGCACATGCGTGCCCCCAACCCCATTAGTCCCAAGGTAGGACAGTAAAATTGTAGAGTGACACTCCATTTATCAGTGGACTTAGCTAATTCTAAGTAGACAGCACAAAAGCCAAACTCAGCTTATACCTGCAGATTTTCAAAGACAAGAGTAGGAAAGACATCTCTTTAGGTCTTGACCACCATCCAGAAGTTCAAAAGGTGGGAGAGTTTAAGGCAGCCTACAAGCAATTTTTACTTTCACTCTGCATAGCTTACAAAACAAAATATAAGACAGGACTAAGTCCTCAAAGGAAGCAGTTTTTAGAGATCAGGTGCCAGTGCCGACATTTTATTGGATGCAGAAAAGCCTGATCTACATAAAGGCACCTGCCTTCAGACTCCAGTTTTGAGAGTTTTTAAAGAACTCTCTATACATCACCAAGGGAAAATAAATAAATAAATAAATAAATCGCTCCCTTTTTCAAGAGTATTTGTTTTATCTGTTTTAACATTATCAACACACACACCCCCAAAAATCAAACACATTCTTCTGAAATAGCACTGCTAGCTTACATACTTATCGGCAACTTTACCACTGACCTCTGGAGAAAAGTAAGTATCCACTTTATCCCGCTTTTCCTCAAAGTATTTCTAGGAAGCATGATATATGAACATTCAACTTCTACTTGTGATGTTAAAATGCATGTTAATCTTTTACAGTTTGAAGCAACAAGAAATTAATTTTGTATATTAAAGTATGCAAAATAATAGAAGTTAGCCAGTGATACCATCAGTACTCAGAATGCTTTCTTCCATTTTTTCCAAAATGCTTCGGAGCCAGATACTATTAAAAAGTGTAAACCATAAAAGAAGGCAGCTCATCTTTCTGTAGCTTTGCAGTGATTTTTATTGACTATATCTGGCTTGAAATTAAAGGAGTGCTGAATAATAATAAAAACCATCCTTTTTAGTTTCAGACCACAACCACACTGTTAAGTGTCTTTATCTTTTAAATACACATTAATCTTTTACTTCACATGTAATCTCCACTTACAGTTTTGAATACAAATGGTTTGTTTGTGAAAACACTTTGATCTGTCTGTATTACCTTCCTAAAAAATGCGATAGCTGCTGTTACAGTCTTAAAATGCTATGCCTCCCTGTGCAGAGCCCAGTCACCTTTCCACCTCTCCGGGTGGCTTTCAGAGCTTAAAAATTACAATTCTGCCTAATTCCAATCCTGGACTCAGCACTTGCAAGTTGAACTCCAGCTTTCTAGATTTCGTTGTTCTCCAGCATAGTATCTGGGAAGACACAGCAGAAGACAGAGAAGGACAGATGCCAGTTAAAGCTGATATTATACAGTCTATCTTCTTTCTCGTAAGACTTCAGAAGTGACCTTGGTTTTTTGGTTTCTCTTTTGTTTTGTTTTAAACATGTCTGCAAAAGACGGATCCATAGTTTAGATCAGTAAAAATACTCAGTGGTGATTTGATTCTACAGCCTGGTTATGCTCAATTACTGCCACATTGGGCCACTGAGCCCGGTCTCAAAATGATTGTGTTCTTAGCACGCATGGACTACAAACACGTCAAAGAGCTAGACCGAGCTCTTACCATGCTTACAGCAACAGGACTGCACTGTTAGTTTAATACTACCGCACATGAACAAGGCATATGAAACTAAATGCATTTTGTACACTTCAGAAATCATCTCTCCTGAGACCTAGCTACAAAGCTTAATCCCACATGTGCATATTTAAATAAGGCACCCTCCCTCAAGCTGGAAGTAGATGTATCTTGTCAACAGGTAGCTTTATTTCCCTCGTTGCAAACATGCAACTCATAGAAGATAGCTTAAGCACCAGCAAAACTGATACTGCATGCGGCTTAGTGCTTTGTGTCCATGGGGCTTGGCCCCCACAGCCTGTCCCCCTTCCACACGCACAGAGTGCCTTGCTCTCCCGTGCTGTTATGGCAGACATCACTGGGTGGCACTGTTAGACAATGTTCATGTCCTTGTCAAGGTAAGCAATATCCTCTCTCTCCCCCCACCTCTGCCAATTTTTAACTGCTGGTAGTTCAGCTGTGCAGGTTTTTCAAGGATGCTGTCGCAAGCAGCAGCAGCATTGCTCTCTGACATCCCCCTTCCCACTACAATGCACTCTGAAACAGCGCTCACTCCTTGGGGAAACAAAACCTGTTGCTTTGCAAAAATTCCAGAAAGTATTTTTTCCTTGAATACTGTAGGTGTACAGTGCTATATTTGCAAATCCTGAAATACAAAATAGTCGTATTAAAACTCCAACGTCATTCCCTATAGTTGTTTTTACTGTCAACGAAGCCGCTGTTGTAACGATCCCAAAACCTGATCTCAGAAGGGCCACATGTACTAGTACTGTCACAGAGGTGCTCCCAAACTTGCCCCGTCTGCACTCAAAACTCCAATTTTGCCCAACTAGAGAGAAAATACTTAACATGTATTGCTCTGCTCTTTAAGACACTGTCAACTGCTAGTTATTGAATTTGGTAAGATACTAAAACCAAAACAAAACTCATTAAAGAATAATAATAAACTTCTTAAATAGAGGTAGCTTAGTTGCAATTAGAATATTATTCTTTATTCTTTTTTATTATTCTTTATTAGAATAATATTCTTTAAAGATTAGTATACAGTCAGCAATATGCTCAAAACCGCAGTAAGATACTTATTGAAAGGTGGGAAGGCTACTCCTGATGGCCCAAAATGTGTGGGCTAATAATTACCAGAAATTTCACGTAGGTTCTTCACCTTCCAGCACAAATTGAAGGCTGATGTAATATTACAGGATGCGCTACTACAGGATGTGGAAAATTAGAAGCCAGAGCCTTGACAATGACTACAGGACTTCAAATATAGCTATTATTTGACTAAAAGCAGGCTTGACTCACATACACCGAAAAAAAGAAAATTCCAACTCTACAAAGATGTCTGAGGGTCAGAAGTTAAATACTGTATTTCAATATCACAGATGGTACAGTGACACTTAGGAATAACATTTAAAAGCTTACTTAGTACTATTAACTATTTGCATCCACATTATACACTACATAAGCAACATTATGTAAAATCGAACAGCTCTACTGAAAAAATATCCCTTACTTTTCAAAGAAATAGGATGGGAGGAAGGAGGTTAAAGAACGATGTTAAGACCTAACAATTTTACAGCTTAGGGTTTTCAATGCTGCGCTGTGTACAAGGAATTTGGAATAGTCAAACACTGAATTCAGAGCCATACAGACCTCATGACATGATGCCACTGTGAAGAGGGATATTAGAGATGCGAACAATGTGGATGCGACAGCCTGGGTCACCCAAGGATTCCTCCCATAAATATATGTATTGGATATTACACATGGCATTCAACTGCCACAGAAGAAAATGGCAGCTTCTGGGTGACTGAACGAGACAGGACTGGTTAGGTACTTTGTTCTTCGCCTCTTAAACCTCACTGGCTCCATTACTTTCTATTCCTGCATTTTGCTCTGGAGGTTGAGACAAGTCAGAGCTGCTGGGAAGAAAAACCTAGATACACTGATTTACCATCTTTAACTGATCTTGAACCAAGAGTATATGGCCTGTCACAGCTACCACAATGCCACTGGCTCCTGGCACCAGGATGGCTCGAGGCCATGAGGTGTGGACCCACTGGGAACCCATCGCAAACAAATTAATCCTCAAGAATTATTCTGTAGCTGGCCACCTTCTGATGCTTAAAGCAAATTCTACCGCAGCTTTGTCTACGCCATGTTGGACGTTTGAGCATCTTGGCATTCAGGAGACCGAACACACTTACCAGAGTCATGGCAACCTGGGGAACCAGAGGACTGCCAGCGTTAAGTTAACCCGCAGCACGAACATTTCTCAGTTCGTTCCCATGTTGTCAGAGCCTGGTAGCTAAATGGGAAAGCCAACCAAAATAAAGGAAGCAGTACTACCAAACGAGTATCACATCTGAGCTGCTGCCTGTGATGTACTTCTCATCCACAAAATACGATCCTGAAGTCCTGATACAACATGCAGATGTTTGTTTTAAAATAAAAGCAAAATATGAACTTTCACACCAAAACTGATATGGCAATGAAAAAGCAACCTTAATTCTCAGGTAAGCTGACGATTACTATCTGTTTTATTCTGTTTTTCCCATCATCATTCAATCCCTAACATCATGCTAAAAAAAAGGCAAACAAAAACCCCCACACCATTACTTTAATAACTGGGAAATTTAAATCCTCCTATTTACTATCTCCAAACTTGGGATCTACCCTTCAAACAGTCAGAAATTATTGTGCCATATCAGGACTGCATTCGGAGGAGTCCAGACCAGCAGCTTGCACCTGGACACCAACATGAGCTGCTTTACACGACACAATGTCTTCATTAACTCAAGCAACTACCGTGCCTTTGATGGGTGTTGAAAATAGTTAGCCCTCTTTCTTTTCCTTTTCTAATTGACAAATATGTTTCTCTTCTGCCTCATGTTAATATTGTTTTCAAGTTGGTCAAACCCACAAAATTGTGACTCCACAAAATTGCCATCAAGGACAAAAGGGCCCCTAGCAGAATTTTTTAACAAAGCAAAGATTTCAGATCTATTCGCATATACACATTGGGGTCTATTTTAAAAATAAATAACTAGAGAGATGCACAGGGAGAGATCTTTGTTTTACCGGAAAGCAATATTACCTGGTTCCCACACATTCACAAGCCCCAGCTAGGGAATGCTGGCCTTCGCACTGGTAAAAGCTGTGCTTTGGGCAGTTGCATTTGTTTCTTCTCTCTTTGCTTCTTTACCTCTTCTCGCAGAAATAGGATAAAAGCCTAACCAAAAAAATTCTAAGCAGCTGCACTGTAGGTGGCCATTACTCCCTTTATTTTAAGGTTCATAAAAACATCAGTTCTTCACAGAGAAAATGACTGAGCTGCACGGTATGACTAATGGCCCCGGCTGAAGAAAGCACTCCAACGTGCACTCAGCCCCAAGCACACACTCACGGCCCAGTGATGTTTTCCTTCCTCAGGATGGCTGCCAGAGAAAGTGCAAGGCATGCAATACATTTCCAATTTCACTTGACTTAAACGACCAGCATACAAGTAGCAATAACAAAACTCCTACTGATGTGTGCACTTGGTCCTTCTCCCTCCCTCCCACTGCAATTCCAAAACCAAGTAAATTAGGATCCCAGAGTGACAGGTCTCTGCTGATGGGAATTAATGCTTCTTTGAAGCAATTAGCAAGGTAAGAGAGGAGAGTTAATCATGACTGGTAGTGCAAGAGTCTGAATACATACTTCACCTTAAGCAACTAAATCTTATTTTGAAGAGTTTAAAAAGGGATGAAGCAAAGTGAGGTTTTTTATTCAGACATTTTAAAAATACATATATTTTAAAGAATATGCAAGTCACTCTGTTAAGTGGTATCATCTACACAGTAAGCTTTCCTTCCTTCTATAACCACTCAGCCACCACACACCTTCCTTTTACACAAGTTTAAACCACCAAGACATTTTGCAAACTGTGCCCCTTTTATCTCTCCTCCCTTGGATAAGGGCTTTTATGAAAAGCACCAAACTGTTGCCAGTGTGCTGGTTTAAACACTGCCACTAATTACACAGAGGAGACAGAAGATTTCTTGTAGGGCAGACGGCCGGGGCAGGGTCCCCGTGGGGCAGCCGCATGTCCCCGTCCCTCGCAGGCACCAGGGCTGGCCACTGCTCTTCAGCCGGGCTTGAGTAAGTAGGTCAGCTGTCACCTGCGACAGGGTTCAAGCTTCTTACAGAAGAGCACATTATCAGCAGTATCTCAGGATCAGTTTTCGACAGCTGAGGCTGAAATCTTTTTGCCTTTAGAAAAAACCCAGTATAATTTTTCGGCCAAGAAATCGGCTTTCTTCCCCCCTTGGTTTTGTAAAGGAAAGACAGGAGCAGGAGGAGCCCTCCAGCTGCTGCGTTGACCACCTCTTCCCCTACACACCTTTAGCTGACTGCTTTGGAGACTTGCACAAGAATCAAGATGCAAGAATCAGTCATTTTAAAGTAAACAAAACCTAACATAACTAGTATTTTCAAGTTTGCAAACACATCCTGATTACAAGCATATATTTTTTTGTCTAGCTAAGCAGATCACTTCGTGCCTCAAAATGGAACCAAACTGGGGAGGGAAGCAGGGAGTCATACTTGCCATTTTAAGTAACTTCCTAAATACCACCATTTGATACATATCTATACTCTTCTGGTCCTGCCAGCAACAATAAATGTCATAACACCAACCATAACAATGAACAGTTTGTTTTTAAAAAGCACCTCTCCCAAACTACTTTCTTCTCACACCAACATTTCTGAAATGCACAGGTCACTGTAGGTATATTTTAAAAAGGACTTGTTTCCTCTGCATTTTAGCTACAGCTTTATCCCTAACCTGATTCAACCACAGCTAAAATCTGTAGAGCAAGCACTACCTTAAACTTGAGTTTGCTGGACCACTGGGGGACAACGAAGGGGGAGGTGGGTTGGAGTTCAAATGTTCTGGCACTCAGGCAAGTGAAGTGGGGATAGAGTTGCTCGAGTTTCAACAGCTCATCAGCTGCTGCTCCAGCACTGCCATGCTGCAAACCAAAAATTGTCCTGGGGAGCCCAAGTGCTGCTTTTGCTACATGGTCACCGCCTCTCTGCTTCGCTCTGTTACCTGGGCTCAGGGCTGCAGCAAAGGCAAACCTCAAAAGCAGAAAGCCGGATCCCATGCCATTTGGGGTTTTAGAATTATTCTTATATGCAAGATGGGACAACAAGGTTTATCCTCCCTCCTCAGGTACTTGGGCTTTTCCAGATGATGAGGTCCATAGGTACCTACTGTCAAAAAATATTTTATTGTACACCATGAATAGGTGAAAATGTTGATTTCCCTTTTTCCCCCCCATAGAAAGCCTTTTTCTTCCTCTTCTACCTCATATAAAAAATATAGGTAGCAAATAAACTACATATGTGCCTCATGTACATTCACTTCTCATGATGATACTATCTAATCATTGGATATGTAAAAGGAGGGATGCCGAGTATCCGAGAGGACAAAGAGACAATAAAATATGTACCCCCCTTAGCCCTACCTGCCACTGAAGGCACATTTATTGTCAGAACGAAGCTTCTCAAGTTCCATCCAATTCGTGTTCCACCACTTGGAAGACAAGGAAATGAAAAAATCTCTTCTCTCCTCTGTTTGCTTCAAAAAGCTTTTAAGTTTCACTTGAAAAGAAATACAAAGGAATCTTCAGGACAGAAGAGAGTGGGTGGACAGTTTAAAAATTCAAGACCAAGCCTGCAACAAGAGTTTGAGACATTATTTCTTCAGGCAGTAAGAAGCGGGTAAGGTATTATGTCTTTGCACATATTCTCTATAAAAGGCATTTTGCAAGCTCTCTTATCTCATCTGTAGTAAAGGGTTTTTCCCTCCTTGCCATGCCAGCAGGAGACTGCTGTGCAGACGAGATGTCGTCACCTCCAGGAATCCCCCCCAAGCCCTGCCAGCTGAGTCCTCCCAGTAACAGAGATACTGGCTATAAATAGTTATCTGGGGAAAACAAGGATAGTTAAGGAATTCTGAGGAAAACAAGAAGTGAGGAAGACTTTAAAAAAATATTTTAAAAGATACTGTTTCTTCACCTTTGGACATCAATAGTTAAGATTCTTATGAAAAGGAGCGAACCACTGGGAGAACACCTCCGCCACGCAGTAACTCTATAAAGCCCATTATCCAAATTTGCCACTGTTCCTAAAATGATCTGAGAAGTGGAAAAGAACATGAACATATACAAGGTTATATTCATATAAATGTGCTTCTGTCATACGAATCTGCTATTCAGAACAATCTCTGGCAAATACAGATATTGCATGCTGAGTAACCTCGCTCCATGCTTCACAGCCTCGCAACACAGAAAGCTGTAGACTGCAAAAGCCTCATTTTGAGGAGTGCTGTACTGTTTTCCCAGCATTGCATACATTTCAAATGCTAGCTCTGTGTGCCATAAAGAGTATTTTGAAAGTGCTATAGAATTGTAAACACGGGGAAATTTCTCTCAAAATACAAAAAGTTTTAGTAATTCAGAAAGCCTAGAATACATGCTGCAGAGAATTATTTATCCTACATAGAACAACAGGTAAAAAAACCTTCCTATGCAACTGCTTTGGTGACTACAAATTGTTACTAAGTACATGATGTCCAAAGGGGGACCGACAGTAAATGCCACTCGCAAAGGAGTTCAGCAAACCTCTACCAGGAGGTGCCTCAGATTTGCCTGACTCTAGAATGGGCAAAGATGCGCCAGCTGAAAACACAAAGCGTGTCTGAGGTAAGTATTGTTTAAATCAGTATATTAAAGTATGTGGCATATTTAAGCAGTATTTACATCCTGCAAAAGTAGCAGGTACTGCCGGTACATAAAATCCTGTCGGATGATAAATAACAAATGCCTTTCACTTAGCACAGAAAGCATTTGGTGTGTTTTGGAGGGGATTTTCAGAAGCACTGGTGTGTGGAAACCCAYGCCGAGCTCTGCCTAGGCTGGTTAGAGAACACTAGTCTCACTTGAGTGCAACAAGCCTATTTCAGATACGTATAAAATATTTATGAAGCCTGAATTTACAACACTGAAAATTATTACTTTAGGTTTTCAGGGAAGTCGAGTCCCAACTCCGACACCATTTGATATTACACTTGCCAAATCCCTTGATGAAATACCTGCTGTGCCTCGTACAGTGAGAGCAGAAAGCGCCACAGAGAAATAAGAGAACAGACTATCATAAACCAATTGTCTTAGCACAGAGAAGGCAAAACAACAAGCCAAATGAATTAATGAGTTAGTTTAAGAACACAGTGTCAGGGTAGTAAAAATATCCTCTTTAGTGCTGTACTGAATAAAGGAAACAGCTGTCTAAATATTTGAGTTTTTCTGAAAAAACATTTCTATACTATGGTGAACAGCGAAGCTAATATTTTCACACACTGAAGAAAAAAGAACTGACCAGAAGCAAAGGGAACCCTAATGGTGATGTTAGCCAATTAACAAAGCTATTTTCACTTGAGAAAAAACTGCATGAGAAACTTCTGTAGGTATTCTGTCAAGGAAGGAAATGAAATTAAAACAGACTAGGCTAATGCAAGCTGCTAAATGAAGGAGTTAGTTCAAGTGAAACCAGCCTCGCTGCTGACAAAGTGCACTGAAAGAGCTCATTGGAAGACTACTGTCACTTTATCATTTAATCTGCATCTCAATGACTGCCACAAAACAGATCGAGGGACTACGTGGGAAAATCTTTACACTATTAATTTTACTCTGAGCAATAAGATGGACTTCCAACATAATCCTTAAACCAGCTGAAGAGGCAACTGCATCAAGTGTTGCATCAGATCTGCAATGGAGATACAGAGACCCCAAAAAAGAGAAACTGTAGGGATTAAGACTAGTCTTCATTTCATGCCAGAAGTCACGAAGTCTGAATACCACCAGGTGCGGTTGCCCAAAGAACAAGGTTTTCCAAATTAAATGCTCCCATCTCCTCAAGAAGCACCTGAACGAGGAATTAACAGCAGCAGCCTGGAAATTACACTGTGCTAAATTATAATAATCATCTCCTGTAAATCATCTGGAACATGTGTCCCTTCTGTACATGATATTTTAACTCAACTTCCCTGAGACTGATGTAAACGGTCAATGGCCTCAACAGTGAAAGCCAATGTTTTGGTTTTGTACGCTTTCACTTGATGAAAATAGAATAGTATAGAAAGGCACGAATTTCATGTTTGTAGCGCTTTGAAAATCAGGCCATTATAAAGTGACAAACTTAAATGAATATCGGCATTTCAAAATTTTAGCCTCTGCAAATTACATAATCAGAGTTAAAAAGCCAATTTGTTGCCCGAATGCGTATAAGTATCATCACTTCACTTTTATGCACTTTCCTCCACCCTCAAGAATAAAATCACTTCACAGAAGGCTCAGATTAATCTTCTTTCCTCAACTTACAAAAATAAGCATTCTTCTCATTTGCAATAGCACCTAAGTTAAAAGTGACTTCACTGAGCTCAAAAGCCAATCTCCAGTAAAAGCCTGAACTAGAGCTCCACAACTTCTATAAAAACTATTCATTTCCTTTTCCCTGAAATTGTCTCATCCCCCTTTTTGTGTGCAAGAGTTAAGACATTAATTTCAAAAATAGCAAGCATATTTAAAAAGCAAAAAAGTCATTAGGATCTGTAATCAGGATTTTTTTTTCCCCCATGATGTTCAAGCATAACTAATTCTTTAATCTACCACTCTGTTGCTTAAGGCCAGTGGGGGGTGGAAAAAAAAGAAAGAAAGAGGAAAAAAAAAAAATCACCTCTTATTCATCAGTGCAAGCAGCTCCTACTACAAGTCACAGCAAAAGACAAGTAAACAATTTATCTGAGTCCAGTGCTCCATGCAGCTGGATAGATCCGGACAGGAAAAGAAAACTGTTTTGACTCTAGCTACCACCTAATAATTCTCCAAACACACTAGTTAACATAGTCCAGCTGGCTCAATATCAAAAGTAGTCCTGCCAAATACAGGGCAAAGGAAAGACTGCTTTTCCCTGTACCACAACTATGGGGCTGGAGAACATGCCCGAGAGTCAGGTAGGTCAGTGCTGCAGAGACTCCCAAGCCACTTCTCAATGTGTTAGCTCAGCTACAAGAACCAATTTAGCTCTTGTAGCACAGAGTCTCTTGTAGGCAAATTTACCCGGCTGAGAAGCTAACCCTGTGTTGACTCAGATGTGTACGCTACAGCCCGCTCTGTTATTTTACCTGCTTCTGAGCCTGCTAAACTAAAGGCTTCTTATGAATCCGAGGCTTGTTTTAAAGTCGCAAGCTAATCCTCGTGTATTCATTTTCCTAACTTTGAAATGCACCTTTAGATAAAACTGAAAAACATCCAAGAAATAATCACTTGGTACTATTTAGAGAACATGAAAACTATCTAATTAAAGCATTCACACACACACAGAGGGAATCCAGAAGTACACGCTGTACTTTTCAGAAGTAAAAAGAGAAGCAATAAAACTACCACTTGCTACAGAACGTCAATTCATTGCATAGTTGCATGCAGCTTTACCAAAGCTAAAAAGACGACACAAATCCCAACAACGTGAAATCCCAAGACTAAAGAATCTGGATAATTAGAAAGAAATAAAGAAGCATATTTTTTCCTGGGTAACTTCAACACAAGATTGACCTCAAGGAGTATAGAGCTGAGCATGCATCACATTAGCTTATCAAACACAGTTCAGAGGGTACTGGAGAGAAAAGTGAATATAATCTTTGTACACAGGGTATAAGTAAATGGTAACAACATCTTAAAAGCAGTATTACTAGTGTTAATACTAGGTAGATGAAAGATGCTGTCCTGAAAGAAGCTAGTGTACAGAGAAAAGAAACTGAATGAGATAGATGTAACGTTTCAGGCTCAATCAATTGCAGTCAGTCTTGAATTAGAGAGAGCTGATCATTTTAACAGTGAATGACAGAACACCAGACCTCAAAAAATAGCCCCCCAAAATCATCTAAGCCTGTTCTTCCCAACTTGCGAGGTGTAACTCACTGTTGAAACACTGCAGAAAACAAGTGAGGCATGAAGACCCTTCCCCACTCCAAGAACCACATACTATAATGAGACAAGAATTTTTAATAGGGAAAACTGGATATGGACTAGAAAAGCTGCGAAGCCCTGACTTAATACCAGCCCCTGCCTCCAGGACAGACTCTGGCATCTTTAGGCCATCTCTACCACACGCAGCATTATTTCTCTGCAGAAGCATCCCAGGCAGCTACATGAACAGAACCAGATATCCCTGGTTACGTCATTGCAGCTCTAAGGCTGAGCTGACAGGCTCTCAACGGGGTTAACTTGCTGCTCTGTTGCTTTCAGAGTCCAGCCATGATCTCCTTTCCTATGCTGTACACCACGGCTAGGGGACTGAGGGGGTTACCTACTTAGGCCAGCTTTTATTTGTGCACCTTTGCAATGGTGTCAATGTTTCATCTATCCCTTGTAAGTCTCTGGAGAATTTCTTTCAGCCCTTAAAACATGCTCAGTACTGGAAAATTTCCATCCTGTGTAATCTAAAGCTCCACCACTGTAAATTAAAATAATTTATTTTAGCCTCGGCCTCAGTAGAAATGAAGAACAGTTGTTCTCTATCTTCCTTACACCATCTTTTCATATCATTGAAGATTTAGGCATTCCCCAGTCTTTCTGCTTTCTAGGCTAAAGAAACTCAAAGCCTTCAGATTTTCCCCAAAGGCTGAGTTTTTCGAACCTYGTGTCCTAGCCTTGTTGGTGCCATTGAAACCCTGCCCCCTTTATCTACCACATCCTTCTTTAATAAGAAGTCTAAAACAGAGGCTAAAAGCCCAGTGCTAAGCACAGAAGAATAATTACCTCCTCTGCTATTTATCTGACATGTTTCATCACCGATACAGCCCTAATGAAATCTCAGTGTTATGAACACCACCCCTGACAAATTCAGTTTGCAATCCACTGCGATTCCTGGGTCCTTCCTGGCCAGCATGCTGCCTAGTCCATTTATATTTGTGCATTTGATTTCTCCTAAGTGTAACACTTTACGGTTGTCTTTATTAAATTTCACCTCATCGATTTCAGACCATTTTTCCAATTCATCATTTGAAATTCTAAATCTGTCCTCCTAACTGTTTATAATCCCTTCTCGCTTTGTCTCCCAAAAATGCTCACATTATCCTCTTCCACAGTAACAAATGGATGATGAATAATGAGAATATCGACTAGTAAACAACTTCAGCCAGCCTCCTCCAGGAATTAACTTAATAGTCTGACAGCAAACCAACATTTCAGCCTAATTTCTCAGTGGACTGCAGCATTGCCTGTCATCATCCAGGCAATGGAAAGAAATAATTTCTTCAGCGTCTGCTTTAACCAAGCTAATCTCATCTCATCACTGTGAACGCTTCTTTCCTCACCGAGTTTGTTGGTAGACTTTTAAATGCTAACATTTAGTTTGGTGGTCAGAGTTTGAACAGGGCCTATTTTTATATGCATATACCTATTTACTGTCCTAAAAAAACATTCTCGTTGCCAAAAGTACGTAATTAAGCAGGAACCAAAAAGATATCTGGAAAAGAAGTCACTACTTAGGAATGGAACTAACTATATGAGCTGCAGACTGCTTGCCAAGTTTTCAGATGTAAGGCAACTCTCCCGAAACCATGTGTTCCCCTAAACGGGGGAAAAAAAAAAAAAAAAAAAACAAAAACAAAAACAAAAACACAAACCAAAACAAAAACCACCCGCCCTTCCCAAGCACATAAAAGACACAGGTAATAAAACTATGCTAAATGATCCATGTACTTCAAATAAAGCAGGACACATCTATGTAGATTAGAAGACTATTCACTTGGCTGTGGAGCTATTTCATGTTTGCAAAGTTATACAAAAAAACAGCTTACTGTTTAAGTCCCAAAATAGCAACTACTCTTCAGCCTGAACACCATGCAAGCTTTGTAAACAGAGATGAAAATAATTTTATTTAATTAAAGACCTACATCTTCAATTGGAATTACTGAACCTTAGAGAAAAATCTATATAAACAAACTGCAGTTTAAGCTATCAAAATTCTGTAGCGTCAGCAGTCTACTGTAACATTATACAGATCGCTTCAGTAGGACAAGTGCCAGCCTTTTCAGGAGCTACGCATATTTTCCTGTTGCTCTGTTCTGCACACAAATGCTCAGCTCTTCTTTCCAATGCCCATTATTGGTACCGTTTCTTAACTCTACAGTCCCCTAGATTTGCTTCTGGGTTTAAAACAAGATGATGACGAATAATATCCCTTCCCTGAGCTCAACACGTTACCTGGAAACCCCCTCACACCCTTCATTTCCTGTATGGGATGCACTTGGGCGCCTCTTCTTCAATGAGAGCTCGTGACAAAGCCCAGCTGCAGATGCCTTCTGCAGCCCACCTGGGGTCCAGCACCCCCTGCCAGGGCAAGGCTGCACGGCACCCAGGCACCCTGCCAAACACCACTCACAAGCTTCCTCGTGTTGGAAAATACAATGGAAGAGAGCCTGGGAAAGGGAAAAAGATGCTATACATCATCTCTCATCCTGAGATGGAGTCACGGTGTAACTGGGACATGTATGTGGGCCTGGGAAGCTGCCTTGATCCCACCGCTTTGGAGGAGTCCCAGCACAATTCATCTCCTCCTCCTTCTACCTCACCACTCCATAGTTTTGGAGACTGCTTAACAAAAATGTTCTCAACAGAAAACATCAACTTGTAAGTCACATCGGTGCTTTCCATAGCTTTTATACAGCTATTTTGTAGTTTGAAGGAAAGCTTTGCAACTTTTTTCCTGTTTCATGCAAGAGTGACCAAGGGAGAATAGTAATATATCTTGTTACATTCTAAAGGAGGGATACATTTATAAACTAAATCCTACTCCTTAGGGTAGCAATTAAAACCTTGTTTATTCATACAAAAAGAGAAATGTACATTTCCCACACTCAGTCCATACATGTTTTTTCTATAAATTAAATACCAAAAAGTAAAAGGACCACCTACTACTAACTAAATAACTTAAGGTCATCCATTCTTCATTTCCTGAAAGTGAAGTAAAATAAAGCAGTATTTGATAATTCACAATGTATTGTATCATAATGAAAGTAAGCTTCTTCAAGGACACACTCAGGATTTCTTCAAAATGCAGAACTCATAAGCACAGTCATACAAGTTGGCAAATTTGCTTCAAAAGGATGTTTTAGGTCATGTGAATCTTGCCACTGCCAAATTAAGTTAAACACAAAATAATGATAAAACAGGAAACACATGAATACCGTCTTCCTTTTCAATGGTTTCTATTTCTTATCACTATGCTTCTGTTTAACAAGGTTTGCAAGTCCACTTGCAAAAAAGAAAACATATCTAACAATAGCATGCTTCCAGTTGAAATAATTTTTCTACTTTCAGTTTTTAGGAACGTCGTTTTAATTCTTAACAAGTAGCCATCTCAGCAATCACAAAAATTGCAAGAGCACTACTGCTGCTTCTTCTTGTCAACTACTAGTCAGAGTTGCATGAATTATTCAGGTTTTATTGAGCACAGTAAAGGTGAGATCTGATATTTATGCAGACTGAACAACAAAAGAGCCATCCCAAAAGAAATGCAAACCCCACCTTTTGGATCAAGCCAAGTTTTTCATTCATTACATGCTTCGTGCCAAGGCTCCCTCAGGCTGTCACTATCGGAGCCTGGTCTTTACACCCAGTTGTGAAATGCACATAGTAAAAATTTATTGAGCAGAAGGGTTTCACAAATCTGAAACTAATAATACCCAAAACTGCTCTGAGAGCAGGTTAGCATCTGCATTAACCTGAGAGGCTGAAAGACAAAACGTTCAGCAGATCAGGTAACTGGAAATATCCTCAAGAGCAGTAAGAGCCTTCTGCTGTGCTGCCAGCAGAGCCATAAGCCACTGTCACCATCCTGCTCCCTCCCCTGGGGGGTACAGCCTTCAACTTGACGCCTCCTGGCATAAATACTGAAGGCAAAACGCACCTACCTTATTGGAACCGCTGATGACCAGTATGCTCACACTGCATGTGAGCACCGACTCTCCCTCCCTTACTTTTGCTTCCATACCATAACTAAAGCTGCATAGCTGCAGCTCGAGAAGACATGGGGCCATGTACCAAGAGACATGGTCTAGTAGACCTGGGCAAATATCTCCACATTTTAAAGAAAAACAAGCCAGGAAATCTACTGAGGCACCATCCACACCCAGGTGTGGGAAAAGCCTCTGCCTGGCCTTCTGACCAGAGCATACCCCAGTCTCCAGAGAAGGGTGGGAGATGCCTGGGAGCAGCTCGGCAGTGCTCGACAGCTGATGCGCCGTCCCTGGGGGAGCCTCCCACCCTGCTGTGGGACTGGCAGGGAGCGCTGGGACGCAGAGGAAGGCGGCCGCCATCCTGCGCCTGCCGTGCATCCTCCAGCCTTTCAGGAGTTTTGCACTTTTCGTGCTAGTCTGGAAGATTACAATATATTGTATATTCAGCTGATGCTACATTAGCCTGGGATAAACATATTTGTTTCTGTTTTGCTGTTAGCACACCCCAATGGATCTTTAAACAATTATATACAGAAATAAGTAAAGGAGTAAGACAGGCATTTTATCCATCAGATTCATGTCTTCTAAGCTTTAGCGATCAACTCTCTAATTGTCTTTACATACAAAGTGTCAAAAAACCCCACCTGACAAGTTACCACAGAAAACCTAGCTGATTTTAAAATATTATATGAAATTTATTCATACTGCACCCGTAGACATACAAGTACTGTCATTATTTTTCCTGGACTTCAAAGGAAAGAGAGTCAGTGACTAAAAACGGAGACTATGAGAAGTTTTCCCAGCATTGTAACTCCAGTAGAAAACAGTGCTTTGGTCAGCTGTTTTGTGAATAGCTAAATATTTTCATTTTTGGTTCTTCCACTTATGAGTTCTATAGTTTCCCTTGCTATATTTCCAACATATGAATTACGTATAGGTTCTAAATTTAAAAAATGACTACTCTAATGAGGCACAAATCATTAGGCCTAATGTAACTTTTGTTCAGCCTGCATTATTTGGGTCCCAAAGAAGAGAGATGGATGTAAAAAAGCTCAACCTGGAAGCCCAGGTCTATATTCTTCCACTCTTTAAGCTCTAAGTCAGGATGCTCAGGATTACAGAAGATTCCTACRAACAAAGGGACCAAATCCTTCAGCCCTCAATGAGCCGGAAAGCCTTCCCCAGGGAAGGTGGAAATCATCATGGAAGGTCAACAGGCAACGATCTGGGCCAGTGGCTCAGCTTTCTCCGCTRCAAACAGAGAACAGCACTGGGATTTCCAACTGGGTGAAATTCAGCTGACCATGGCCAGTGGCAGGGTTGCCATTGGTTTCTAAATATCAGTAAAAGAAGCATGTCTGGTTAATTCAATTTTGCAGCCCTCTGAGTGATGCTAGAGGCACTGCAGCTGCTTGTCTCAAGACATCAGATTAAAAAAAAAAAAAACAAACCCACCATAAACCTCACATGCTCCCACCCACAAATACGGATTTGGATCTATTTCCAGAGGCTTCATTCTCACTGCTGCATTCATAAACAGTAAGCATTGTTTTTAAAAGTCACAAGAGCCTATGCTCTGCACACAGCTAGAGAAAAGTTCTGCTAGAACAACACTCAAAGAGATTTGCAAGGAAACTTCCCTACCCAGGGACAAATGTTCCTGTGCAAGCGCAGCTCTGCATCACTTCAGGACTTTCCAGCATAGGGGAGAGATTTCTCTATAAATACAAAAAAATACAGAATGTTGGATTTGAAAGGCAAATCTAGATTATAGCAAGTCTACTTACTCCTTTACTGAGTATAAGTATACAAGTCTGCTTACTCTTTCTTACACTTCATCTTTGGAGAATATCATAGTTCATATACTATGTTTGGCCATTTAAAAAGCTGAAATGTTCAACCCAAAGAAACCTTTTAAAGAAACTAAGGGACAAGCACATCCATAGCTACACTTCATGACCTCCAGATGTGATCTCAGATGTTCTACAAAATGGTCTTATGATTATTCATTTTAGAATAGATATTTAACAGTGACTTTAGTTAGTTAGTTAATTAGTTATTGTGACTTTTGCCTTGCATCACAGATGAAACTGCTGTAAGTTTTAGCAATCAGCTAATGAGCTTTTTCATGTTCAAAAGGAAAAAGGAGGATCAGAAGACTCTCAGCTTCTCTTTTCTTTCCTCCTTCTACAGAAAGAAAAACATTTTAAACTGGCACAGAGGCTTTGAAGAATCCTTCACCATACAGAGGATCACAGGCCCTTCCCACCCTTAGGTGAGAAGTCCCCCAACCTGCATTATGTTACAGGGATCGTGGCAACAACACCAGAAATGCTGAACCTGCTCTGTCTGGATGGTGGGTGACTACAGAAGGAAGCAGGCCACCAGCAGCATCTCCCCTTCTCACATGGAGGTCAACAGCAACCAAGACATCCTCGGCAAGCAGAGATGACTGGTATTGAGTCATTCAGAAACCCTSGGCAGTCACCCTCCATCCCTTCCAGAAGGATAGGGGACAGCAGAATTTGTTTAAAACTTACTTTTTCACAAATTATAAAAACAAAAGGATTTCACAGGTCAAGCAAAGCAAGAGAAAATAGATTTCAGAGATGCTCCTAGTGTTTTATACCACAAAGGTAAAACAAGAGGATGACAAAAGTTTAAAAGAACTGTAACTTTTATATTAATCAGCAAGACATCGTGAGCTGAACAAGACCTGGCAACACTATCAAAAATACATCATTAAGATACTGAACAAGCCCTCCGTACTTGGCTTTAGGCAAGACCCTAAGAAAACAGGTCATCATCTAGCCTTTGCAAGAAAATGTCAAGGGTTATATCTCCCTCACAGCCAAGACACCATGCTTCTTCACTATCCTTTCAGCTGACCATGGAGCAGCAAATGAGATGTCAGCCGGAAAAAGCCTTTTGATCCATCCCCGCTTCTACAAAATGACAAAGTAACAAACTCCAGCCTCTTGCAGATGTTTGCAAAAGCACTACACTTAAATTGTTCTTCTAATCATTCTGAGGGGATGCTGAAACTTTTACAATTTCTGGTAACAACTTCTGTAAGACACCGGATTGTATACATCTGGAAAAAAATAACTAACCATTTAAGAACAAAAATCTAAGGAAGAGAAATCTTGGTATTTCGAGTTTAAGATTCCTAATATATTTAATTAGCCTGTCTCAAGACCACCCATACATGATTTTGTGATTTGAGAACTTACCATCACAGACAAGTAAACTCTGGCTGGCCTCTTGAACTAATTTAAAATTAAATACTTTATTTTCATAGAACTTAGTCAAGATCATTTACCACCAGCCATTTAGTGAAACTGTTTAGGTTAACAGAGATAAGGCAAACAGTATTCACCAGTCCTTAAGTGAATTTCCTCAGCCCTCTATAAACTGTTATGCTTATCTGATACATTAAGACAGGACTGACTGCCGATGCAGGGAGCACCGCAGCCGACTCCTGTGCTACGCGTTATAAGGAACTGGCTCTTCAGCCATACTGCAAACCAGCATTAGCGAATAACCAAAAAAAAAAGGCTGCATTTGCCACTTTAATAAGCTGGCTCGATAACAAGCCTGTGAACTGAGAAGACTCAACTGTAAGCTTGTTGCCCTTCCCTGAAGAAGTTGTTCTTGCAAGAAACACAGGTGAGACGCCAGGGCAGTGCTAAGCCATCCTACCTAGCAACTGCTCTGCACGCTCAGCAGCCAGACCACTGCTTCTTGCACAGATATCCATCCACCTGATAGCTTTCATTGGCTATTACAATAGTTGAATTAAAGGCAAAACATAGTCTCCATACAGCTAAAGCAAATACTTTAACTTTATTAGACAAGACTGAAAAGAGTGGTCCGTTTCCACTCATGGCCAGTCCAGTACATGGAGGCTTATGAATACAGTTCTGGTATGAAATACTGAAAAACATCTGTATAACTAGGAGTGATTTAGACAAATATCCACAAATATCCCCTTCAGCTTGCTTTCAGCTGATTGTGAGTTTAGATGGAAAGTCAGTTTATGTATAAAAACAACCTTAATTTAAAAGCGATGTATATATAGGGAATCCCATCCTAGAACTACACAACCTGCCTTTTTTACTTTCGTATACAAATGTCCCCAGAAGGACAATACTCCTGACAGCCCACCTGAGCTAGAACAATGTTATAAGGATATAATTTGTTCCTCTTCTGTAATGACCAAAATGACAGCAGTCTCTCATATAATAAGAATATAATTTGTTCCTCTTTTGTGATGACCAAAATGAAAGCAGTCTCTCATATCATATTTGATCTGACTTTCTGTACATGCTAGAATTAGGTATTTTTCCAAAAGCCTTCTGGCACCAGATCTCAAAGAATGCCAACCTGTCAACACACTTTGTTTTCATTGTCTTTCAGATCATGTCACAAATCAACAAATCAGTTCAGTTAAAAAGAAAAAAGAAAAGAAAAAAAAAAAAGAAAAAAAAAGGAGGCAAGGAACAAAAGTGGAAGGAAAGATAAAATGGGACAGGGTTTCTTCCCTGGACAATGACACCCCCCCGCAAGCCGGCATCTCTAACCCACAGAATGAGCTGTTCTGCAAACAGACAGGATGAATCTTCATGGTCCTTCTTTTCATTAAACGCACAAGTCGCAAGCCATTATGAATAGCAATGTCAATTTTTGCTTGAATCGCAAAACCCCTTTTTTAATTGTTGCTACCCGCTCAAGGTAAAAACATCAAAAATTATTTCTTAGTTGCCCTCCCTAATGCTGTAAATTTATTATGCTTTCAATTTGTAACAACGCTTTCTCCTTCTGAGAAGCTGAGAGCAATATATTCTCTATACACAGCTCTTCTATGAATTTCACATTGATTTTCTTGGGGGAGAAAAATCACCACAGCGGAGTCAGATTTTATAGAATAATCACTTTGCCTTAGGAAAGTATGTTTTAGAGAAAATAAGACCTTTTCTTTCTAAAATTTTAAGAGGCTTTTCAGAGGGTATTTGTCTTAATTAGTCATTGCTATATAAAAACAAAGTACTGCAAACTATACTGGGATCCAACCAGTTTTCAAGAGTCATGATAATATGTATTTGGCTGAATGCCCAAGAACATCCTCAAGGTCTGAGGATATACCAGAGCGATGCACACGCTGTTTTAAGATACAGCAAAGCCTTTGGAAAGTTAAGTGACTGCACACCTGAGTCGTTGTCTGAATGAGACATTTTGGCCTTTCACATTTACTTCCCAGTGCCAGAGAGACTCTGGATGTTCATGAAGTTAGATCGGAGAGAGGAATCAAAAATAAAACGTGTTGTGAAAGCAACAGACTCTTAATATACACTGTAAACCTTTAAATATTGTGCTGCGAGCAGCTCGACTACTTTCCATCCATAACAATCCAAGTAAAGTTATTAAAAGGTAGAAAATATTCCAGTTAAAAAATAAGAGGGAAAGGAGAAGCTGTGACTGCTCTGGAGAACACAGAGAAGAGATTTGCTACTGAAAACATAAGGACAACTGACTGTATTTAAAGTCCAGTAACGATTCATATTCTCATTTAAAGATTAATCCTTGCTTTTGTTCTGGAATCCCAGTTGTAGAGAGAAGGATCATGTACCAGGGTGTGTGTGTGTGGTGTGTGTGAAATACATGCTCTAACTTAAGCAAAAGGCAAAGCAGTGCAAGGAGAACACAGCTGTGTATGCCAGACCAAATGCTTTCATCACACAGGTAGCACCAGGTGGCACTATTTTGAGAGCAATATTGATATAACAGACTGGGGCACTGGATTCCAAATCAGGAGACTAAAATGCTATTCCTGACTCTGCTGCTGGCTTCCTGCAAGACCATGGGAAAGTCACTGAGCAGCTGTGGACTCAGAGAGGCAAGCTAAGTTCTTCTCTGTGTCTCAAAGAATGGAGAAAAAAACCACAGCTTGCATGTTAACAAGAGTACCAGCACAGCAAAATACCATTTTTATTGTCATTTACTTTGGTGTGTAATGTCATGCAACAAACTCCAGTAACTCACAGAGCATTTTCAGAGAGAAAATTTGCTGTGGATCTCAGCACATGTGTTAACTCCCACCGGGGCCACCTGATCCGTTTCTCCTTTTGGTAACTCGTGTTCAGAACAGGAGGAGGATGCTAACACACAACAGTAACCAGGAGGGGGGGTGGGAGGAAGTAACATTCCCCCTTCTTGGCCTGGGCTCAAGTAAAAATAATCAGGAAAGAAAATAAGTTGGTAGAGAACAAAATATTGTATTGCCTCTGCTTTCTACTCTTCCCCCTTTCTGCAGATTATCCCTCCCTGCAGCATTTGTGCTAATGTCATGATGCTCCCCCCCCCAGTAAAACCCTCCAACACCTGAAAACCTGAATAATAGTCCACAGACAGATGTGAAGAAAGAGGTTCATAACAGTCATTTAAATTTAAAATATAGCTGTGGTTTTTTTTTTTTTTTTTTAAACACAAGTCAAAATAACTAAAGGCTATACAGGCAAGGTGAACCTTAGTTACGCATCCCATGAGTCAATAACCATTAACTACATGGGGATCAAACAAATGAGACGCCAATAATGAAATGTCTGAGTGAAGTTATGCCCAAGATATGTTTGTAACACCTGGGTGTGGTTTTGGGGTGGGTTTTTGGTTTTGTATTTTGTTTTAGGGCTTTAAAAAAACCCAAACAATTTCTGGTATATTTATTGCAAGAAAAATAAAAGTCCATATTGGATTATATTCTGCACAAGAGGAAATTAAGGTGATTCATGACAAATCTTCCTGGCTGTTTTACAAGGCATAGGAGTGAACAAAACCGAAAGGGAAGCAGAAGGAATACGACTGACCTCACTGCGCTTTCCTCCTGGGAGGACTAGTGGGCTTGCTTCCACTATTCTTTAAGAAAACCTTGAGGTAGTTTATGTACATCAACATACAAGAGATGACCTGTGGGGGAGAGGGCTGAACGTCTTAAAAAAAAAAGCCTGCAAAATGGAAAATTCTCAGACAGAGGTGAAAAAAAAACGTTAAAACCTGTTAGGGAAGGCAGACCACGCAGCCCAGCAGTGCAGGCCAGGTGAGTCAGCCAGGCACGAACAGAGAAGCCCTCAGCTCTGAAGGAAGACAAAAGCTACATAGCCACACATGCAGGCATGATTTGTTTCTATCAATATTTGTGTTCTCTTCACTTCTTGTTCTTACATTGTCCTTCTTGCCAGGGAACCTGAACCGAATTAAACAACAACAATCAGCATCTGCAATATGAGGTCTGAACTCTTCGCCTTTCCACAGAGAGAGAGGCAAGCAAAAAGAGAGCTTCACTTCAGTAGGAGTTACATCAAACCACCCAGATTTTAAACAGACAATAGATTGCATGAGAAAAGGAAAGGTCAAAGATAAATACGTCTCACGCAGGTGCACACAGCATAAGATCTAGGACCACCCTTCATCCCAGTGGAAAAAGAGGGACTTTATTCCACAATTTCAGCCTAGCAATAAAGCAAAATCTATATCCTCTTGCTGTAGGTATTTCCCTTGTGCCAGAGGAGCAAAACCACTTTAAAAAGCCTCATTTTGGAGCTCTAGGCTCCAGCATAAAAGATTCTACAAGATCCTCAGCAAGGAGCAATCCAAGAGGGAAGTTTCTTTGCCTATCGCTGGGTGGGCACGTTCTTTCATGCTGCCTCCTCCTGGGCAGGCAACAGATGCCTGGCAATCCAGTTACAGGAGAACATTGTCTATTAGTGCCACCAAGTCCTCTCCAGTTTCATGCCCTGGACTCAATCCAAGATATGCCCAATTTAAAATATGAGATTCAATTCAATGAGTCTGTAATCAGGCTTTAGAAGGTTTTCTGTGAACTTTGCCTGTCAGGCAGGAAATATTAGGGTTGTAATAGTTTTGGGCTATCTTATTATTTCCCTTGGACTGGCTATCAGGGTCTGAAACAAGAAGTAGAAGTGTCTTCTACAATGCACTGGCTTTTTTAACCAAGGATGGCACCAACTGTTTACAGCTCTTGCACACAATAGAAAAGAAACGTATGGGACTGCCGAGTCTTGCACTGAAACTCCTCCGCATCTCGTACCTACTGAAAGTAACACAGGTGGGCGGTTATTTGTAGGTTGGTCCCGGCCATTTGAGGTGGCCTTCCAAACACAGAGGCCTTTCCAGTAAATCTTTTCCAGGATTTATACCCCTGCTGCTCGATTCCATTCGCTGGATCCATGAAAAGGTTTAAGTCTCTTGACAGACAACCCCCTGATACAAAATTTGGCAGCTTCAGTAGACGCTTGAGGGTTTGTTTTTGGCCTGTGAAAAGCTTCAAACTTTGCACAATTGCTCCTTCCTCCTGCTCATTTCACTAGGGTATTTTATAAGTGTCTACATGGCAAACCTCAGACAGGAGATAAAGAAGTTTGTATTGTATTCATTTTTGCCAAACACCTTAGGTTAAAAAACAAAAAACAAGAACAGGAGACAAACCAGGAGGTAAACTTGAAAGGCAAAAATATATAAGGCAGCTACAGAGAGTGTGTGTGTATATAAGAAGTTTTACAGTAATCACAGATTGTAAATATTTCAAGTACCCTGATTACAGAAGTTGACGACATGCATTCCAGTCATCACAATTTTCTTGGTATGGAAGAAGGGTATAACATTAGACAGGCCATATTAACACAGGTTTTATAGCAGCTAGGTCACCAAAGCAAGAAAACATCCTCTTTTTCATGAAGAGCCCAAATTTGCACATAAAGAAGGAAAAAAAAAAAAAGTCATTTACAGATGCACACATTTTTCTAAGGTGTTTGTTGATTTTTTTGTTGGGGGTTTTTTGGGTTTTTTGTTTGTTTGTTTGTTGTGGGTTTTGGTTTTTTTATTTTGGGTTTKTTTGTTTGTTTGTTTGTTTGTTTTTTTAAAAGAATCAAAAGGCATTCATTTGGCTTAACTCGGGAACAAATTCATTCATTTTCAGTAAGATTTAGCAACTGGGACCCAAGACTTTTCCGAGGTGAAAAAAGGCAAAAATTTTTCTACAGCATCAAAATCTAGCCAGTACATAACACAAAATATTAACGCTACTGCCTCTGCAAGACCTACCTGGCCACACAACTACCCACAGTTATTTCCCCATCTAAACGGGAAGTTAAAGGCTGAAAAGGGAATTGGTGGGGTGTCAAGTAGAAAGCTTTTAACACTTACCTTTCCGTTATACTCTGGTTCTSGTTCAAATACTGCCTCTTTTTCTGCAATGCCAGTGAACCAGAAACAGGTACACATACATACACAGACTGGGGATGCTGTTCTATCAGAAACAAACTAGTAGCATGCCCAGTATTTACCATTCAATAGCAAACATCCAAACTTTTTCAATTTCCAGTTCTGAAGTAAAGGTTGGAAGCACCTGTTGATCTCAGTAAGAGGTTTGTAGYATATTACAGTCCTGCCATATACAAACACATCACCTATATAGACCTGTTTTCTTCTGGTGGTTTCTTTCAAGAGAAACCAGCCCCTTGACGGAGACTTCTACAGTGCAGCAGATACAAACATGAATAAATAAATAAATATCCTTTTTGGTCCATTTATCACACTCGGCACTCCTCGCTAGTGAAGGTTAATACCAAATGAGAAGATTTCTCCTTTGAATTACTTAAATGTAAAGTTTACGCTAAATAGCACAATTCCTAAGTAGAGTGTTCCAATGTGAGCTAGTACAAAAGTCACTTTCTTCTTTAACTCAAAAATGCAAAAGCAGAGCCTCCTAGGTTTGTAGAAAATATTTACATTGTTAGTAGTATGGCAGCAAAGCAGACGACAGGCATAAGGATAAGCTTCATACAGATGCAGAAAAGGAAAGGTAATTCAAACTCCACTTGAGTTTTTCCCTAGCTCCGAGCAGCATCCTTTCTGACTGCTGTTGCATACTGCACCAGTAATAAATTCAGCCTGTTACTTTCTCAGCCTCCTACAGCATGGAAAGTTTCAGAGCTAACCTAGCCTGCTCCTCCCTAGGTCCCTACTACCCTGAAACTTTCAGAAGACTCACCTTACTTAAAATAAATCTGACAAAGCTTGGCAGATACTCATCAATATGATTTTGCATGTCCAGAAGGTGTGGGGGGGGGGGTGGGGGGTGAGAATTGCTTTCAACGAGGACTCCAGCAATGAAATGGTTGCCCTGTATTATTCCCATGTTTATAGACTACTGTTTATAAATGCTCTGTTATGCTTTTTAATGAAAGGTAGCTTTTCTAAAAGACTGATGTTCAGGAGGGTAGGGGAACACTTTGAAAGGAATGGTTTTCACCAAAATAATCYACGGTACTGGATTAATATAAACTCAGGCAAAGGTAATTCACTCTGTAGTTAAAATACGGTTGTGAAAGGATTCTGTAGCATTCTCTGGCTAGACATGCCATCTGATCTCACCGACTCTTCAAGTTCACTCAGCTGCTCTGCACATTAGAAAAAGTATTATTACTGCCACCAGTTATCTTTGAACAAAAATAAAACCTGTATTTTTGAAGCCAAAAATGTTTCTGCTAAACCTTTAGGGAGGCCATTAAAATTCTGGCCCTGTATCAAGGCACGGGAAGAATCCACTGCCCTCACACAGCCCTTTATTTTCTGGGAATCATGACAGAACGAGGGTTCAGTTTTGCCAGTTTTGTTACATTAAGACTTCAGGCAAAAATTTTAGAAGCCTTATGAAACCATGGTAATTTGTTAATATTTGCTGATAAAATTATTTATTAGAAGCAGCTTGCATCATCGGTTCAGATAAAACATGGCACAAACTGAAGTCAGCTTTTAATCTTGCCCAATATATCAGAGCACCAGGATACAGTAGATTCTCAACAACAAATCCCAGCATCATATATCTTCCCTCACAAAGACATATTTTAATAGCTATACAATAACGTTTCCTCCATGGTCACTCTCAAAAAGTTTTTCATGAGTATAATCCACAGAAACAATTTCCTCTGGTGACTTATTTGTGACTATGACAGGTGCCTACTGTGCTAAAAAGCCTTCTCTTTGCATGCCCTGTACCTGAGCAGGAGATGATGGCGTAACTGTCAGAGCCGCTTAGGAAGAAGCGCCCTGCAGCACGGCTAGAAGAGATATTCCTGGAATAGCCATGCGTGCTTCAGGTAGGTGAACATAMGCTATTAACAGCGCCTGCAGGTTGTTGGGCTTTCTCGTTTGCTTTTCATTTCCATCCATCTATTCAAAGCACCTCTTCAGTTCCTTTGGTGTGTTTAGTTGCCAGGAACATCCTCCCAGGTCATGATATCTATGTTCAACCTGTCTTTTTCTTTCCTAAGTATCTTTAAGGCAACTCTTCAACACTCTACTTGCCTTTTTGCAACCAGAAGTTCTCCAGAACAAGGGATCTTTTGATATACACTTTCCTAATTACAAATTATTAGGCCAAAGATTTATTAGCTGCACTAGCTAACTTCCCAGTTGTTGTTCAGTATGTTGCAAAGATAGTAAATGCATTTAAACTTCTTTCATAGGGATGTATGTCGCCCCAGGTTTTTATTATACAGTGTGATCTATATGAGCACCAAGGCAATTCACACTTTAAATTACAGTATCTGTCTATCATTTTCCTCAAATGTATCTAGTCAACTGAGCAACCCCAGAAGCTGCATTTTCACTACAAAAAAAAAAATCATCATTATCCAGATTAATTATCCATAAAGGTGATCCCACCTAGAGAACTTGCTCAAAACTTCTAGTGTGGTGGCTCTACTAACTTTTCTGAAGCAGTCAGCATACTTTTGTCACACTCAAACTCTTTCAAAACCTTATTTTCATTCCCTGTCACCCACATCAAGAGATTCCCTTATCACAGGTTTGATTTTACTTTTACACATGCAATGTTCAGGTATTTGCTAGTCAGCTTTACAGGGCAATGTGCATCTTCAGAAGGAAATAAAAAAGCATGAGAAAGCAGCAAAGAAAGAAATATGCCAGAGTATTAGAGCTGAAAGACAATTGCCATCACTCTCAGTTTTAATTGTGATGCCACTATGGAAAAAACAGATGAACCAAGGACTAGTAAAAGATAACCACTTCCTTCAGTAATTAGAAAATGGACCTTTCTGATGATCATGTCAGAAGCGTTGGTAATAACTATGAAAGATTTATAGAAAAGCTTTTTTCCATTTTTCTTACAGTTGCCTAAAGCAAAGTACAGTGGGTGTACTATCTGTCCCTGCTTTCAAGGTACACCAAACTCTGGAGATACACATGCTCAGGAGATTCTGAAACTTGTCAAGAGTTATCTGTGCAAATGTTTTGCCAGCAACACTACCGGCTACACATGGATGCGTCAATTAAAAAAAAAATACATAATTTCCCAATGCAACATATCTTGCTGCTATTTCAAAGTAAGTATTTGTATGGTGGAGCCTCATAATCACACAAAGCATTCTTCTTGCAGAATACCTCATTAGCAGATATAACCTTTCATTTTTCAAGGGAGATTTCTGTATTTCATGTTTGGTCAAAAGGTATGTGAATTGATAAACAGTGTTTTAATTATCCATTTAAAAGAGTTCAGTAAAAGATGATCACAGAATGGTTGAGGTTGGAAAGGGACCTCTGGAGGTCATCTGGTCCAACACCCCTGCTCAAGCAGGGCCACCTACAGCCAGCTGCCCAGGGCCACATCCAGACAACTTTCGAACGTCTCCAAGGATGGAGACTCCACAACCTCCCTGGGCAACCTGTGCCAGTGTTTGAAAACCAGAAAATTCACTTACTGTGAGAGCTGTCAATTTGTACTCATTACCTCTTGCCCTGTCACTGGGCACTACCGAGGAGAGCCTGGCTCCGCCTTCTTCATTTCCACCAATACTTCCAGGTATTTATACACTGGATGGATGAGATCCCCCTGAGCCCTGTCTTCTCCTGGCTGAACGGCCGCAGCTCTCTCAGCCCCCTCCTCATATGAAAGATGCTGCAGTCCCATAGTCATCTTCGTGGCCCTGCACTGGAGTCGTTCCAGCATGTCCACGTCCTCCTCATACTGGGAAGCCCAGAACAGGACCCAGCACTCCAGGTATGGCCTCACCAGTGCTGAGGAGAAGGGAAGGATCACCTGCCTTGACCTGCTGGCAACAGTCCTCCGCAAATTCTCTAAGATGACCTATAAAAACTTCTGTCTCCTTCAACTCCCATAAATCGGGGGGGGGAGGAAGTGTCTAACACACATTCAGAAGCCATAGTTAATGGATTATAACCAAAAAGATACCTGCAGAGTAACTTTCTGACTGGCAGTACTTCTAAGATTAGCCTAGGTTATACAAACAATACCCTACAGTGAAGTATTGTCTGTGACAATAGGATACAAGATGTGAGGTTAATACTGTACAAAAAATTCACAGGCATTTAAGACTTTCATCAATGACAGTGATATCCCTCATCTTCTGTGTGGTAAACAGGCAGTATTTACATGTGAGGTAGGTGTCACCTGAGATTCAGAGCTCCAGGGAAGCCGCAGTACCTTGTTAAAAAGGATAAGAGTGTGCTTTATATGTATAAATTAACTTTTATTCACATTTAGATTTCACACAGAAACTGTGAGATATGGAGCAACTGCAGAGAGTCCAGCAAAGGGCCACTAAGATGATTTAAGGGACTGAGGCATCTCTCCTATGAGGAAAGGCTGAGAGAGCTGGGGCTGGACCAGATGACCTCCAGAGGTCCCTTCCAGCCTCAACCATTCTGTGCTTCTGTGAAGTTGTCAGAGCTCATACTTTTTAGTTGTGAGTGATTGAGAAAGGGACTTTGACGCATAATTCATGAAAATTAAGGATACACTATTTCTCCAGTGGAGTAGCAAGCAGAAGGTTAAACGATAAAGAAAAAACCCATACCTGCTAAGGTAGTCAACAGCCCCGAAGTTAAAACCAATCTCTCAACTGAAATGAATGCAGATTCATCCCCTTTTGTAGTACAAATATGTTTTTTTGAGTTCTCTCCTCCTTTCCTTCCTCTACCAAAAGTAACCTCATCTCAGTATGCTCAAAAGATAGCATCTTAAAGTCGTTTTCCCCTCCTTATTACTGATAACGTAAGGACAAACAACTTAAAAGTTGTTACGGTTAACAGAAACTATAAGCACTTTATCTCAGGAAACTTTTCTTATAAAAGATGCAGAAAGATCATTCACTGATAATCTAAACCAAACGTAGGGTTACACACAGAGAGTATACGAGTAACTAAAAATTTCACCAACTGCCTTTGCCACTCCTCTGCTTGTTGATAGAGTTAAGCTCCCTTTTAGCTACCGCATACCTTCCCACCCTGCTGCACAGACACCTCTAAGATATTCACCTGAGCCAATATAACTCATTAGGCAAAGCACTCCTAAAACAGCTCTCTGCTTTTGATTTCTAAACTAGATAGGATTCCCTAAGTAACACTTTACYGCACTGAAAACACATACCCTTGCCCACTGTGCTCTTCATTTCTGCTTCCCAAACTCCCCAGCTGTACGCCCAATATACCTTGTTATGCCATTAGGCTCCCCTCTAGTAACCACAGACACCACCACTTGTGCGACACAGAACAGCAGGTCTCTCAGGGAAGAAAATAATGCTCCTACACAGATCTGGTATGTGCATCTTTAGTACTACCAGTATGATTTTAATATTAAGACTTACTCTATTACACCAGAAAAGTAAGTTAAACGGGTTTTAAGGCAACCCAGATGTGTTCATTACTGAAGAAAACTCATTTGTAAGGGGACACAGAAAAAAAATGTATACATGAGAAAGGCTCCTACTTGTTCTTCCAACGATAGAAAACAACCATACATACATACATGGAAAACATTTTAGACTACAATTCTGAAGACACAGCAACAGAACAGCAAACTACTACTTGGGAAACCAGGCACCTACAAACAGACAAGTCCCTTTTCACTTGCTAAGAGAGAGCATTGCAAAGTAGAAGTGCACTTTGCTCAGTGTTAAAATAAGAGCTAATGCTGTCCTGTCCTAAGCTGCGCAAGATCAGACATAACAAAGCAGTTTAAACCAAAGAGAAATCATGCACTGAAAAGGAAGGCCAAAATTATAAGTCCTAGGATGACGACGTGATTCACAGTTTACTCAAGTTAATGAAAAGACTCCAACTCCCGCAGATTTCAGTGGGTTATGAAACAGGTCCTGCAGAGGGAAATGTTCCAAGTCACAAACAGCAACGCCGTATTTTGATACCTAATTGCCACCGCTGTCTATGAAGAAATCCCTGGTGTAAAATAGAGAACAAATACAATAATGTTGCTTTCTCATTTTAAAAATGGCATGAAAGGAACAATAAAAGAAAGTTATTGAAGAGAACTAGATTGTTCCCAGCTGTTATCATAAAATACTACAGCTGTTCGTGTCATTGCAGCTAATGACCAGTTGCACTTTTTCAAAGATTGTAACACAGTATGACCATTGTAATCTACATCAAACTGAAACTTGGCAAGCATCATGGAAAAAAGACAAAAAAATTATTTAAATTCTGTTTGATTTTTTTTTTTTTTAAATTTCTTTTCATGGGTTTTTTTTGTATTTGGGGGCATAGGAAGGGATTTTGCATGAATGGTTCTGCTTTCAAACTGTCAATTATGTTAAACTGCTTAAAAAATGATGGTAAATAAAAAATATTAAATTACTAAAATTTTCTTTTCCAGTAATAAAAGCAGAATTCAGCCAAGAAATCCCAAATTTGTTGTTGAAAAGAGGTGTGCTGAGTAAAACTATCTCAAGTCCAAAGTAGACGATGAAACATCTTTTCTCTGGAGCCAACAACAGGGTGGGCTTCCCCATCTAGAAGCTTTTAATTAACTTAGTTAACTGTACTATATGTGAACCAAATCAGATTTTTCATAAGGATTCAGATACACAAATGCAAATAAAAGGTTAAAGTAGAAAAAAAACCCCATATATAGATTCAGAAAGAATTTTCAGATACAGCTCTCTCTACTGGAGCATTACTCCTTGACGGATGGAGAAAAAGCTAGCATATATTCCCACAGAAAATCTCCACAGAACCTGGAACATACTATTTCAAATAATTTCATGTCATTTCTAGAGAAAATACAAGAGTATATGTTCCTCTCTAGCTGTGCCTTCCCCTCCAAAATCACCCATATAGAACTATAGACAAGAAAGAAGTCACAAGCTCCTGCACTGCTTTTTTTTTTTCCCCCGTAGTTACCAAAGAAATCACTAATTTACTAAGAAAACTACCATTCATTTTACCAGTTTCTCCACTTCAGAAAAACACTTCCAGAGGAATTCCAAACACTTCAGAAAGACTACCACCTAATCACACACAACATACACCCATCTTCATAGGAACGAGTCTGGGACTCGATAACAAGTAACAAATACAGCCACAGCAAAAGAACGATAAAAACGAAGCATCCCTATCCAAAGTAAGAGAGAAATAATTGTTAAACATGTACTTATAACCAAACAGCAATGGAAAACACGTTAGAAGCTGAGCCTCTTTTTCTCACTTTGGACCATCTAGCTAGACTGCAAAGGATTTCTTTCCAAATGATGGTTATTTCAAAACATGAACAACTCAGGAACTTTGCTTTATCTAGCCACACAATTACTGAGCTGTCACTATCAAAAAAAAAAAAAAAAAAGGAAAAAAAAAAAAAAAAAAAAAATTGTACAACCTACCTTCAAAGACACTCACAAAAGCTTAAATTAAAAATTAAAATCTAATCACACACTAAATTAGGCCAAAAACCTGTAGTTTGGATTCTATTAATTAAGCCTATTTAATACTCACTCTGGGCATTGTTCAAGACTGTCTGCAGCATCACATCTGTGATAACTGTTAACAACCCATTATTAACACATGTTATTTTCACCATTCCAATCAGAAGTTCAAAGTGCACTTCCTTTCTTGTGGCAACACTGTACAGGCTTGATATTTTTGTATAATAGCAAGTACCAGAGCCGACATTATAGCAGAATTTGCTCCATAGCAGGTTAGTTACACTTTTTCGCTCCACTCCATCAGTTCTACATTGTGCAACAGTCAGGGTGACTCAAGGAAAATATTTTGGCCAACATGAATCTGATGCAATAAAATACCTAAGCTGCGTGCCTCTAAAAGATGGGATGGAGAAAAACAATATGGTGTAGAATACTGACATTGTTATACCAATACCTGTCTCCATCAGTACATCTTTAATCCCATTACAGCACTTCTCAATTTTGAAAGCCCTGTAATGCATCAGACTTCAATTATTTTATTAAGCTATATATGCCTATCTGAAAGATGGAAAAATAGCTATTACTGTTGGAAGATTTAACGCAACCATATTTTAAGCATAGTTTTGCCTTTCTTTACCACAAAGGTTTTGTACAATCCCTATACAGACTAGGTTCTGCACCTTTTATGCTTAGAGTTTAAGGTGGGGGTTTTAAAGTTCACTCATCTGTGGTGAACTTCAGTTTTTTTCCAAGCAAGTATTACCAGCTTCACCAAATCTTCCCTTCCGTTACCAATTAACTTGTGTCTGGTTGCAAAGACACCAAAGCTGAGTGCTTATACCACCTCTCTTCTCAAGCTAACCAAAAAACACCACTGTCTATGCTAGCCCTCAGAGCTTTTTGCAAACTACATGAGTTAAAACTAGCAGTCACGCTGTGAGTTTTCAACGTTATTGCTAAGCAACCTGCAAGCAGCAGCTAAACTGCAAAATAAAGACATCCTTCTGTGACAAGTGGGGTAGAGCTTGAGCAGCACACTGATAGTGAAGCTATTTACTGAAAAGAAAGCTACGGAGTCAGCAGCTGGCTACAGAATTACAACAGAAGTCTGAGGAAGAGGCAGAAGATACTTCCCCTATTTTCACGTGCTTCCCCAGGCACCTACAGATGCCTATAGATGCACCAAAGGAAAGACTCAGCGTTCAGTGAACCTCCTGCACTAGGTATGTGCACCCAAATCACAGCTACCAGGCAGCACTTAGGCTGCATGACATATTAGCAATAAGTATGAGAGCAATAAGGAGAGAAAAGTTTGCAGAAATGCAGGAAAGGAATAGACAGGAAAAGAAAGGGCATATTGAAACACAAGAGGGAGAAAGTATTAAAAAAAAAAAAAAAAAGCCAACCAAACCTTGCTGAAAACAAAAGGAAGCTACAACAGAAGTTCAGTACAGTACAGCTTTACTTCTAAGTAGAAAGAGGTTTAAGTGGTAGATAATCCTCAAACTAAATGTTTTCAAAAACTTCATGAAATACACCCTAAAATGAAAGATTGCCATCTATGCCTTAAGCACATGCAACCCCCAGACACCCAGGAATTAACTTCCAACTAAAAACACCATTTTTGACCTCTCATGCCTTTCCACTCTGTTCCTTCCCCTCTCCAGCTCCAAACATAAACGTTATTAGTTGGAGATGGTGTTGGCATCATAATTCAATCTTAAATAAGACAGTTATGTTCTCCTCATACAGCAGTGTTGCCATATCAACGTTAACATGCCTAACCTCACTTATAAAAATAGATATCATAGTCAGTTTAAAATGCACGTAAATGACTGTCAAGGAGATACTACTCTGGAGGTGTTATTTCAACAGTAGCAGCTTTCTGGTGGAGGAGTAAGTAGGGTAGGAATAAGTAGTTCAGATTTTTATCTTTAAAAGTAAAATTTGCCATCATAGCATTTACTGTCTCCCTGTTTCTCCACATATGATCTTCATCTCTTCCTCCATTCAATAATTAAAGAAAAACAACAAGAATGTACCTGGGGTACAACCTCCAGCAATAATACACCTGAATCTACAATCTGAGTGGCAGATTGCTCAATGAGCCACGCACTTACATGAACCAGCTGCACATATGCTGTAATATTTTTCAGAACTGGGATGGTACTTTCCACCATTATTGATTTCAGTAGCCATAAAATTATCTTCTATGGGGGAAAGTCAAGGTAAATGACTGATTATCAGAGCAGGAAATTAAGTGTTCAACTGAAGAAACATTATGCTATTGTAACTTGCATTTGACTCGTGAAACCACATACAAAAGAATATAAGAAGGCACCTTTTCATGAAGATGATTTGAAGTGGCTTTTACTTCAGAAACTTGCGGCTTCTTTTATGGCACGCTTGAGAAAAGTGTTAAGCAGTATCTTTGTATCTTAAAATACTCTCTTAAGAAAGTATCTTTCTCCACATTCTTTAAAGCTATGAAGAGGGAACTATCCTCCACAACATGCTGCTTCAACATTACCTGGAAGCCTTGGACTAATTAATATTCATATTTAAATGGAGTACCAAATTTAAAATATAGTCCTGCTTTTGTACTTTAAGTAGGAGCCACTCAGCAAAATAGAAGAAACTAAAAAAAAAAAAAAAAAAAAAAAAAAAAAAAAAAAAAAAAAANAAAAAAAAAAAAAAAAAAAAAAAAAAAAAAAAAAAAAAAAAAAAAAAAAAAAAAAAAGATGAGTTCGGAGTATCCAAGCTACAGGTACTTATTTATTGACATTACCCAAAATGACTTTTGACAGAAAATCCCTTTAGAAATACCAGACAGGAAGGAATGTGAGAGTTCTGGAAGTCATGGAACTACAAAAAAAAAATTTAAAATATCAAGTTATGTAATCAAAGGTAAATAGATTTTCCATTTGATCTTCCTGTCACAACCTGCACAGAAAGGCAAGCATAACCATGCAACATCTATCACCTCTAAGTGGGATGCATGCAATGCAAGTAGATACCATTCAATTTGGGAATGGATAGCAGAGAGGAAACAACTGTTCTCCACAACATTCCCCTATGGAAAATGACCTCAACTGACTCATATTTTCCAATTAAGTTAAATGCTGATAACATCCAGCATGAACTCCTCTTTCAAGTTTCTCCACCACCACCACCAATGGTATCAAAAGCACCAGCTCTCTTGCTAGGCTCAGCCAAAAAGAGCAGGTAACAGAAGACAGCTTTAGCCAATGTGGAATTCAGAAGCATACAGAAGTTTTTCAACACACAAACAAGGCAACTTTGTCCCTCACCTTGTATCAGTCCTGAAACTCAGCACGCTCAGCAAGCCACCTCCATAACACAGGGCATGAGAAAAGCCTCCCACCTATGCAGTGTAGCAATAACTACATCAGAAAGGTGCCCATGAGCGTGAGCATGATTTTTTCCCTATGCCTATACAGCAAAAGACTTGTTTCGCTGAAGGCCTTATTTACAAAATGATTTTAATGACTAAGAGGCTCAGTGAGTTCACAAATCAAGGTAAATCACCAGCTTTATTACACAAGCATAACTGTCAAGCACTGCACTTTGGTTTTGTTTCAGTTTCTCACTACTACATTCACAATCCTTTACAAGTGTTATACACCCGTCACACATATATACAGGTTTGTGCAGTGTAAGAAACACACAAAGACTGCAATACCCAAGCAGCATCCAGCTGACAGAATCCACTGCTCTTGCAAGTATTAACTTAGTTTTGACCACAAGATAAGAACAAAGCGGTTACATATAGGAAAATAACAAGCCAACCTCATTTGCTTTCCTAAGTAACCATAAAGCCTATGCAAGCATATTCAGTTGTTTTCTGCTCTCAGCTGCATCTCATACAGCTTGCTTCATGAAGGTACCAGGGGATCTGTGATTACAGAGTTAACAAAGCTGAGGTGGAGGAACACCCATCCCTTCAAACAAAGGTGAAAGTGGACAGAGGTGACCAGATAATCCCCCTGTACCGGTGCCACCTTTCTGACATAGCTGAAGGTGGATTCTCTAGTTAGTAACACTCCTCAAATCCAGATGCAGGCTTCCCCAGAGCAAGCGAGTACATTCCTAAGTACTACAAGGATAAATTAATTAAAAGAAAAATAGAGTCAGCTTTCCTATGCCAATAGGAACAGCTACAAAGCAGCTCCTTCCCTTCCTTCATGAGGATCAGGCAGATACTGAATTTTCAGCACCCTCAGAAGAGGGGCACGTAACCATTTAATCTACTGTCATTAGACAGCTATAACTATCCAAGTAAGACTGGTCCTTGTCATACATTTCCTAACACTCAAATTTACACCAAAATATGTACCAAATTCACCAACGCTACTGACATTCAGGTCATCACACAATTACTCGAAAACCACAGAAGGGCAGCCCAGCACTTGCAGTATACATCTATGCTGGAAAAATTGCATTTGATTCACAGAGAGACAGAGGCAGGCTTCTGCAATACACCAATGCTGGATTCCAGCCTGGAGCCCAAGCCTTTGGTGAGTACACACAAGTCTCCCTGGACTAATGGAAATTCTAAACTTCATTGCTAATTCCCATTATTGATAGCAATTTTACCTTTCACAAATCTGAAATTAACACTAATGGCTAACATATTGATCATGAGCTGGCATTCATATTATATTACCAACAACCAACAGCCTGAACATTAGAAGACCATTAACAATGGCATGGTTCGAAATTCAGAGACAGCAGAGACTGGTATCTAGGTTTTTTGGGTGTTGTCAATTGTTGATATAACTGTGTACACCTCCGCACGCAACGCACAAGAGGAAAGGAGATTGCCAACACCAAGGTTCATGAGCCATGGCAGCAGCCCATCTAAACAGCTGAGATGGAAAGATTTCATTAAAACTCCACTTTCCTTCAAAGAAGAAAAAAAAAAGAAAAAAAAAAAAAGGCAAAAAAACCCCACAAACAAACCACTCAAAAGCACATAACCATCTGACCTGCCCAGAAGAATCAAAACAATCATTGTACCTAGCTAACAGCAAGATTTCCAAGAAATACTGACTTTACTTCTTTGTATGACTACTCCAGTTCACTCTCAAAGTTTTTATTTAGGATTACTCTGCTTTACAGCAGTATTTCTAGAAGGCAGTAATGCAACACTGAATATTTTGAGGAGGTCAAGTAACACGATACACAGCTTTTCCCTCCAGGTCAGTGGGGTTCAAAATCTTGCTAATGTCAGTAGTGACCAAAAGCTGCTGACATCAGACAGCTGTTATGTGACCCATGAGGAATGAGCTAGTATCCTCAGTCCAGTTTTTCCTGGACAGGTATTCCTACCTTCACAAGAACAACCAAGCCCACACTCTGGCTGGCAAGTCTCAGGAGTCAAAAGCAGTGTGGATAAGGAGTAGCTTTCTCAGTCTTGAAGGAGAACAAGAACTTAGAGACAGTTCTGTCCAGGTGAAGGCTGCATCATACCTCTAACAAAAAACCAAGGAATTTCAATTTGTAAATACATTGTCAGCATTTGCTGCAACAGTATGTTGTCCTGAGCCTTGATCCTGCAAACCTGTGAATGTACAGGTTATCTTATTTGCAGTCAACAGACCATTCAAAGCGTTGCTCCTCTACAGGATCACAAAATCCAGAGAGTAAAGGTGAATTGTCTAAGTTGCATCATAACATACATACCATCTTAAGGAGAGCACAAGAGTAAATCAAAAAAGTACTTCTCAAACTGTAACTGCATCCTGTGGATTCACATACAGGATCTTCTTTCCCTTTAACTCAACAGAACACAATTTTGTGAACTTTACCAAGAGTTAATTTGCTTCTGAAAACTTAACATTACACACAGACTTGAATTTCTTCTTTACACTGCTCATTGCACGACAGTGTCAGATCCAAAAATTTCACTCCAACCATCAAATGTAATTGTGCACAAGCTGCATAACAGAGGTGGGAGAAGACCAGGACCTTACAAGCATTAGGGGCTCCTGAGCCTTTTTCCCCTTCTCCCAACAGCATGTTTTATTTTTGATTCAAATCAGTTTAAGCACAGTTCAGACAACTCAATAAGCAAAGCAAAATGAGTGTGAGTTGAAGTCCTCAACTATGGAAATACCTCACTTGTCAGTATATTTGAGGATTTGAAGCATGAGAAGACAAAAAAAAAAAAACCAAAACAAAAAAAAATCACACAGATAAAGGTATTAGATAAACAAAANAAAAAAAAAAAACAAAAAAAACACAAAAAAGCCACAGCAACCCCCCGAAGAGGCAGCTCTCAGCCACAAGCAATCTGCACGAAGCTGCTGGAACCATAACCTCCCCAAACCCACCCCGCCGTTACGTAACAGTGCCGAGCCAGGATTTTCACCAGCCAGCCCAGAATTGTTGTTAGAAGGAGACATCTCCTGTCATGCACAGCAAATTGAAAGGGTTTTAAAAAAATGCCAACCAAACACAATAAAAACAAGCAAAAAAAACCCCACACATGCAAACAGAAGAGAGAGTTTAATCCAGAGCCCACATCCATATGCTAAAAACATTTCCTTTCCAAGTAAGGTTTTATATGATATTCTAACTTTAAAAAATAAAAGGTTGTTTTCACAGGTTATATCTCACCAACATCAGAATATCTGCTTTTCCTCTCTAAAATACCAAAGCTCTCCAACTATTTGCATAGGTGCTTACAAGGTGCCTTTTTATTTTTTTAATTATTCCTTATTCATTTAACATTGCAAGCCTATTTCAGCTGTTCATCTCAAGGTACAAATCATGTCCTATAAGAAAGAAACAACAAAGTAATCTTTTCCTATCTCTATTATTATTACCACCAATTGTTTTCTTACTCAATTTCCTTACAGTCTATACAAAGGCAGTGTGAAGTGCCTATGATACAGCAAAGAATAATCCTATTAAGAATCAGTTTATTGTGTACTACTCTCTTCAGATGCTATTTTAAGACCTTAAAAGGATTTCAGTATTTAATAAAGGACTGATCCAGTTAAACAAATCTTCACGTCTCCAGTGAAACACTGACATTATGAAACAACAGTTACCAGGTGAGATGTACACCTAAGCAGCATGTATGTTTTGTTCTTTTTGTTCAATACTTTAACCCAGTCTAATAAAGTTGATTTCTGTTTTAGTTGCATTATAAAAATATCTAACTATACATACTGCTAAGTTTTCTTAGAAGTGGTGCTTTCAGATGTTTGAGATGTTACATGTGTGAAAAATGCAAAGAGCAATTACTGACAAAACACATTAAGATGCGCTGAAACCATTGAGGGTTTTGTAAGTATAGAGATCATTCCTATTCATGATGAACATTGACTTAAGCCAATGGAAGTTCTGCCACAGCAAAAATCAGTACATATGGTCATGTGTTAGAACCAAGGCAGATTAAAAAAAAAAAAAAAAAAAAAAAGTTACACACCCCATAATCACAAAGAATTCTTCCCAATAGGACGGTCATTTGTTGTTTCTACAGAAGATAAGCATCAGCTAAAAATAGCTGTTTCAGGCTTCTAAAGCCTACTCTTAGTGTGATATAACAGACCGACTACTTAAACAAGCAGTAAATATTCCAGATATTAGAAGGTGAATTCCCAAGTCATTTTTTAAAAATCCTTATCATGCTTGTAACTACATTTATTACAACATCTGAAGAGCTACAATTTCATTTGGATGGAAAAAAAAAAAACTAAGTAAGAGGGGAAAAGGCATAAGAAGGTTTGAGAGGTGGGCCTGTACGAACCTCATGAAGTTCAACAAGGCCAAGTGCAAGGTCCTGCATGTGGGTCGGGGCAATCCCAAGCACAAATACAGGCTGGGCAAAGAATGGATTGACAGCAGCCCTGAGGAGAAGGACTTGGGGGTGTTGGTTGATGAGAAGCTCAACATGAGCCAGCAATGTGCGCTCGCAGCCCAGAAAGCCAACCATATCCTGGGCTGCATCAAAAGAAGTGTGACCAGCAGGTCGAGGGAGGTGATTCTCCCCCTCTACTCCGCTCTCATGAGACCCCACCTGGAGTACTGCATCCAGCTCTGGGGCCCCCAACATAAGAAGGACATGGACCTGTTGGAGCAAGTCCAGAGGAGGGCCATGAAGATGATCAGAGGGCTGGAGCATGCCTCCTATGAAGACAGGCTGAGAGAGGTGGGGTTGTTCAGCCTGGAGAAGAGAAGGCTTCGGGGACACCTTATAGCAGCCTTCCAGTGCCTGAAGGGAGCCTACAAGAAAGCTGGAGAGGGACTTTTTACCAGGGCATGTAGTGATAGGACAAGGGGTAATGGCTTTAAACCGAAAGAGGGTAGATTTAGATTAGATAGAAGGAAGAAATTCTTCACTATGAGGGTGGTGAGGCACTGGAACAGGTTGCCCAGAGAAGTTGTGGATGCCCCATCCCTGGAAGTGTTCAAGGCCAGGTTGGATGGGGCTTTGAGCAACCTGGTCTAGTGGAAGGTGTCCCTGCCCATGGCAGGGGGGTTGGAACTAGATGATCCTTAAGGCTCCTTCCAACCCAAACCATTCTATGATTCTATGAAGGTAAGTGTAAATATAAATACAAAAATATAAATAATATGCCTTCCAAATAATATTTACATTGAGTGTTTAGTTTTGGTGTACATCTATGTAAATACAAAAATGTATATATTCCAAGGCCATTTCAATTTCCAGCCTCCTGGGTTCTGGAAGGATGCATACTGCATCTAGGGTTTGTGCTTTCCACCATAACGCTCTGTATTGGTATAGGGGTTATAACCTAACCGGATGAAATACACTGTATCCAAGTGTATCCAGCTACGTGGCCAGTGTAGCAGAGCTTCGAACGTAGCGAGAAACGCACATGTGCAATTTAAATCAGGCACTACCCCAGTAAATAAGACCTTGGTCTGTACTGCAGGGCACAATGTGTTGTTAATCCAAACTCTAATTTGTTTATACGGCCGAGGCTCGCAGCACACGCATACCTTCGAAACCGAGCAAAAAATCATGGAGCCGATACGTGTTTGTGCCGAGCACCCCCACGCACATCTGCACGCACACGCGGGTGGCACGGCCACGGTACGCCTGCTGGATAACTTCACATCCACGCAGGCCGGACCGTCAGTAAGAGACGGCGATGGAAGAGGAGGAGGAGGAGGAAGCAGCCTTCGCCACCTCCCACAGCGCCCGCGGCCCGCGCCCCGCCGCCCCCCTGCGCCCACGGCCCTCCCCCGCCCGGCATCCCCGCCGCGGGTGCCGCGGGGGCGGCCCGGCTCTCCCCGCCGTGGGTGCCGCGGGGGCGGTCCTGCAGGGAGCTGGCGGGGGGGGGAGCCGCGCAGCGCAGCCGGTCCCCCGGCAGGGGGGTTTGGTTTGAAGGGGAGCGGAGCCCCGGCTGCCGGCGTAGGGAGGTTTCTAGGCATCCTGCTGCATGCGCGGAGCCGAACGGCAGTGACAAGCGGCGGCGCAGCCTGCGGGGGGGCTCCGGGGAGCACAGTCCGGAGGAGGAGGAGGAGGAAGGGGGGATGCCCGGAGCAGCAGGCGGGCTGGGGGAGGGAGCCGAACGCTGCCCCCCCTCCCCCAGGCACTGGGGCGGGTGAGAAAGCTGGGGCTCCCCCTCTCTCTCACGCCAGCCCTGTGCAGCGCCTTCAAGGCGGAGAGGGGGAGGCGGCGGGGGGGAGGAAGGGGGGGAAATGCTGCAATGTAGCGCCGGGCGGGCAGGCGAGGGAAGCCGCAAACCCTCCACCGGGGCCCAGCGCAAGCCCCCGGGCCGAGCCCACCGCTTCCAGCGGCCGTGCCGCCGGCAGTCCCGCTGTACCTGGCCCGGGGCGGGGAAGGGGGGACGGACGCGACCCCAGCCGGGGGCACGGCGGGACGACCCGGCCGAAAGGGCGGCGGGGGCGCAGCACCCACCTTTCACCACCCTATCCGTCGTCGATAACTTGGGATCAACGGCCTTATGCTCCGACATGTCCGGCGGACGGGGAGGCGGCGGGGCTCTCCCCCCTCGGGCAGGGCAGGCGCGGGCTGAGGCGGCGGCCGCCGCTGCGGTCAGGGCTCCGGCTCCTCCGCTGCGGCCGAAGTTGCCGCGTCCCGCCGCCGCTCGCTGGCTCGGCTCGGCTGGGCTCTGCCGCGCGGTGCCTTCCTCCTTCGTCTTCCTCCACCCCCGTCCTCCTCCTCCTCTTCCTCCTCCAGTTAATTATTGCTCGCTTTCAATCACGCCTCCGGGTTGTTTAGGACGGCTCGCTCTTCCCCCCCCCCGCCAAAAACCCCGGCGACAACACCCGCGGCGGGCGGCTGTCAGGCAGCGCCGGCAGGAAAAGCCGCGAGTGGACGCGGGTAGCAGGAACAGCCAGGTTGCACACGCAGCGGCCAGCCCTGCGCTTCCTTCCTCCGCGGCGCGCCGCCGGCTGCTCCGGCTCCTCCCGCCGCTGCCACCGGCCGCCGCACTGGATCGGGATCCGGACCCGTCTCTTCCCCCCGCCCCCCGCAGGGTCTCTCCCCTCACTCGCACCGACACCGGCCGCGGCCCCGCGGCGCTGCACACGCTCCGCGGCGCAGCCCCCCCCCCGCGCCGCCCGGCCCCGCCCTCCCAGCTCCCGCTCCCCCGCGCCGCCATTGGCTGCCGCCGAACTGCCAATCACTGTCAGGTAGCCCCGCTCCGCGCCGCCGCGCCGCCCAGGTGCGCCGCCTGCGCCCACCCGCGCCGTGGGGACCGGTGGGGCCACACCGCGCAGCGCCCCGCCACGGTTGCCCGTGGGGCCGCGGCTCGGCAGGCGCGGAGGTATCGCGGGGCCGTAGGCGGAGCGGGGGAGCCCGCGTGTGGCCGGGGGGGCGGCCGCCGCTTGTCACTCACGGTAGCTGCGGCGGCCGCACGCCGGGGAACCGCGCCCGGTGGCCGCGCCTGCGTGCCGGGCCGCCCTGCGCGGGGGGCGGCCCGGCACGCAGCCCCGGCGGCTCCAGCCGCCTGCCCCGAGAGGATGCCTGCCCCGAGGGGGGGCGTTCTCGGCGCGGGCACTGGCACCCACCCACGCACAGCCGGGCTGGCCTGCACGAAGGGGAAACTGCTTAAATAACTTCTTTCAGTCGGGGGTTGCTAACGTATCTGCCAGGTAAGAGACTCTCCATTATGGATAAAAGAAAAAAAATATCCATCTCCCCTAACGGTCTATCTTGCCCGGCGCACCTGGCGCAGATCAACTTGCCGAAAGGGCTGGCGCAGGTTGCAGCGCTCGGCCTTGCTGCTGGGGCCCGTCCAGCCCCACCATCTCCTCAAACGCTCCAGCAAGGACAAACGCAATGGTCAAAAGTGGGGTGTGAACTGTTCGTTGTCCCCGGTTGGAAGATGAGAACTCTTACTTCATGTTTCTTTGGGGATTGGAAAGTAATTTACAACTGTGACGGTGTCCCTCATCGTTCCAGACAACATAAATATTGTTTAGGGCTTGTTTATACATGTAGTTGTTCAGGAAGAGCTATTCCTGACTAATCTCATGACTAATTTCCAGAATAAGGCTGAGCTGTTCCGGTTTAGTTTAACACTGTGAGTTTTAATTAAAGAGGAAAATAGGGCACACCTATTCTGGAAGAGGGATGTTTACAGAGTTGTTGTTGAATAACTTCTGTGTAGATGAGCCAAGAATCAACAGACACCTAACCCGGCTTCCCATTTCCCTCCAGGGTGATGTACAAGTTGCTTACTTAGCAGATACTATTGCTTTAGAAAGCCACAAAGAAAATAAGATGGCAGTTATGACACATATTGTCTGCTTTGATTTGCCTGACATTTTTAGGGGATATTTTGTTGGCTGTCCTTGTGGTATTTTCACTGAACATGGGAAGACATTGTATGCAACTGACATTCAGTACAACAGCATGAGTTCTCAGCTTGTTCCGACAACCGTGGTGAGCTCCATGTGGTGTGACCATCCTTTTGTTCCATGGGCACATGGTAACAAAGTTCCCATCTGAGATTCCTATCGTGATGGCAACACAAGAATATGAAACAGAGCTACTGCTCAAGCAAGGGTATTTTATATATGCCCAAACAAATCCTGAAGCCCATGACAAGTATGCAGAAGGCTCCCCATATGCTAGGCATACTTCATGAAGCACCAAGCGCACAGAAGAATCCAGACAGAAAAAAACCTACATCTTCATCCCCACTGCCACGCAGCGCTGCTTAGCGGCACTCACTGCTTGGACACAGAAGGAGAAGCAGCATCTTAGGAATGCAGTAAGGCCAGTAAATTCAGGTATTGCCTACACCTTGTGGGCCACAACTTCGTGAGACGTGGAGGACCAGTTTGGATCCGTTCTTCTGTGACTGCAGGCTGTTTGCATGAGTCATCTGGATTCTTCTTGATAGGCTGCAATAACAGAGACTCTGGGTCTCTCCAGCTTATGCTTGCTCCCCCATTAGTCACAGGACAAGACTTCAGCTGTGATTTTTTAACAAGAAAGTATGATTATTGTTGCTGCCATATAAGGACATTCAGTGTCACAACTCCAGCATGTTTGTATTAATTCTGAAAGCTATCTAGGACTTTTTTTTAACAGTTTTCATTTGCTTCTAAGTTTTCAATTATAATATGCCACCCAGGTAAAGTTCTTTCATTTTATCTTGTGGAGGGTCTTGATTATGCATCTGTTGAATGCATTTAGTCTTCCTTTCCAAGGTAGCATCTCCATTTCAGGTAATTTCTTCTTTAGGAGTTTTCAGACAAGCTTTCATAAGACAAAAGGTGAGTACCACTGCCAAATACCACATATCATGACACTTCTGCAAGGTATGATACGGCCAAGATTCAGATCACAGGTATAAGACCTCATGACTACTCTGTGATAGTGTGGTGCAATCTTAACCCCATGACTTGTTTCAGGAGCATTTGCAAAATCCTTATCCTTGCTATGAGGGAGGGAAAGGAAGAGAGAGAAATCACTGAACACCACCTTTGTTCTCTCGTAATGGTAACAGACTAGAAAAATCGTGTATTTCAGATCTATGTTAGCAGTAAAGGTTGTATAACTATTCCTTATTACTTAAATCTGTCCTTTTCCCCCATCTACACAGGTGGTCCTTCAGCTTTTTCTCACAAAGACCTCCTTTACCATAGAGAGATTTCTTTTTCATGGGATCTGAGTCCTATTAGATTCCTTTTTCTCATTTAACAGTAGGAGGAGAACATGAAGATCACATCTTTGAATGGAAAGAACACAGTCCGTGGATTCTGGGAAAATTCTAACACACTTGACCTCTTGCATCACCAATCCCTAGTAGCATCATTAGTCATTTCATCCCCTAGTAGAACAGAAGCCCAGCATGATACATTGGAAGCTCTGACCTTCTGAAGAGCAGTCACTTCTGATCACAGATTTTGGAGACAAGGTCTGTGAGAGCTGGGGGAGAGAGAATTTTTTCAAGTCCAAAATAAGTCAGTTCCCACCTCTTTGCCTCAGAGGAGCAATTCTTTTCCATTTTAGCTGAGACATGACAATTCTTTTAAGCACACAGCAGCTCCAGAAAGCAGCAGCATCCAGCTGAAGTGGAAGAAGGAATAAATGCCCATACAATGAGAAGGTAGTAACTTTAAGCCAGAGTTTCATAAGGACGTACAGACTAGTGGATTCCAAACTTTGTCGTAGGTCCCATGAAAAATTAGCAATCAAGTTGTCTGGACTTTATTTCAGCAGCAAGATGAAGGTTATCTTCTAGAAATGTAACCATATGTTTGCACACTGACTCAACCAATTAAGATACTGTTTTAAAGTATTGGTTGTAAGAGATAGCGTTTAAAATTTTAATCATTATTATTAGAGAAAAACTGCTCTAACTACAGGGAGTCTGTCCTTCACGCATTAGCTTTTAGCCTCTGGAAGTTCAGGCTTCACATGTAATAAATGTAAGTTTGACAGTATCTTGGAAGTAAAGGGGAGTTAGAGAGTGCTCTTGAGTATTATGATGGCTGCATGGAAAATATGTGCAACAAGGTTAGTCTGGATATTGGTGGTGCCTTAACTGATTATTTTCCTGATTTTTCTTTCAAGAGAGATTTGTAATTGTTTCAGTTTACCTCCCTTCAATATAAAAATTAATGGGGATTCTTCACATCTAAGTCCATTGCCTAGGCCATAATCCCTATTACATAGTTATCTACAAGATTAAAACCACTACGTACCAGTCTATGTTGACAGTGCATCTTCAGGAGATGCTCCGTAGTGGAATCAATGTTCTGTTACAGCCCATGCTCACAGCGCTGACTACAAGCACCTAAAGCTTCCAAAAGAACTACATTCATCTACATCTAACCAAAATATATTTGATAGCAAGTGCTGTATACTAGCCTTGGAAAGCCAACATAATTTATCAGTACTCCACATGCCATTTGGTTCCATCATATCCAAGAGAGGAAATTCAGTCCAGCGTAGAGAGCCTATACAAAGGACCATATACCAATTTAGATCACCACCAAGGGACACCATCTAAGGATTTTCTTGACAAATGGTTTCCCACACATTCTACCTCAGTACACAAGAGGGAGCTAGATAAAGGGCCTGTAGCAGGTAACAACTCTTTGTATCATCCAAATGCTTCCTGGCTATGCTTGCAAATGGATGGAAAGTTCAGATGGCAAAACATAGCCACATAATCCATCACCAAAATGTATTCTCTCCTTTCCCCACGTGTGGTCTTCATGCATCCACTGCAGGCCCTTAACCTGTTGCAGCGTCAGCCTCTCTGGAGCTTTGCATGCTTTCCCCTTGCATACATGTGTTAGGCTTTTGGCTCGGCTATTTATACAGGTTCTGGATTTGGTCCTGAAGCTTTTAGCAGAATTTACGTACACTGTTAATGATACTGTGCCTGGTTTAGAAAGCAAAGCAAAATAGATAATTCTACAGAGAGTCATGGAACGGATGATACCAAAATGAACTGTGTTGGAATAAAATGCAAGCAATGGCATCTGGAATACTGGAGAAGGAAAGCAGGTTAGCTCCAAATTCCAAGATGCTGAATCAACATGGAAAACAGTAACAAATGGTGCCATGAGCAATTATACAGAGCTTGACTGACATTTGAAAAGTCAACAGACAGTAAAAGAAAAGAACACAAGTGAAAGAAAATAACCTTGAACCCTGGAAATAGTTATAACCCCTGCCAAAACTGGCCTGCTTACAACGGGTTTCAATATAAAAGAAGCATAACTATGGTCATCTAAGGCTGCAAATGAATATTTGCATTCAGATTAAGCCTCTGGTGCAAAACTGATCCGCAAGTCACACCTGTAATCCCTAGCAGCATGCAGACTCAAGAGAAATCATGCAAGGGACTTCCACATCTGCCCCCTTTCCAATACTGCCGAGAAGCCAGGTAATGCAAGTTTCCTATGCTGCAGTTTCAGATTTCTTAAGAGGCACGTGCCTTCACCAGACTACCCTAGTAAGCCCAAAGGTGAAGACCAGGTTAGAATTAAGTTTGGAGACAAGTTCTGAAGCCAGCATAAGAATAAATCAAGACACCAGAGACGCAAAGAGTCATACCAAACTGAAGAGCATAGTCAGAAAGTCATACAGCCAGAAGTTTGAAAACCAAAGAGTCCCTATTATAAGTCAGGGTTGGAACAAGGTGAGGTATAGGAGCATAACACAAAGGAGACAGGAACCAAGGATCAAGACTAAGTAAACAAGAATGAAAAGCAAGAGAGTCAGAAGCAAAACTACAGCCAAATGGCACTGCAGACTGCCAAGAGCAACTGGTGGAGTTGCCTGACACATCTGCTATTAGAGGAAATTAGCCAAGCCTTAGCTCCTGCACAGCTGGGCCACAGTCCCAGTTGCCCTATTGCATACAGCTGCAGGGCCAGTAGCCCAGGCAGAGCCCAACAGTGTGCATAAATGTGCATTGGTTTAAAACTTGACCTGCAGGAGTAGCTTGTCCCTGTAAATTTAGTGGTGCAAGCAGCAGATTTAACTCAACTTAGGTATCCAGTAGAGCACCGCACTGATTTGCCTAAATGTGTTTAAAATTATAGCTTTAATTAAGCACTGCAAGTTTGTACAGTGGAAATGCCTTAGTGTAGAAGAAATAGATATATCTGAAGGCAGGCAACAGTGCCAAGGCTTCCAGAAGTGGAAAGACATCCCCTCATCTCCCCCTGCTGGTGTGCACATCCCCAAGCCTCTGCAGAGTGACGAGGAGCATCTACCTCGTCTGCTTCCCCTATGCCAGTACTTTGTGAAATTGCAAGAAAGGACCCTTGGGAGCAGCTTCCAGCATCAAACTGTTCTCAAGATGCTGGCAACAGCTTAAAACCACAGTCCTGCTATCAAGAATTAGTCACTTGCTCCCAGAGAGTTCATCCTCAGGCCTTGGTTCTTAATTAGACATTGCTTTCAATGGGAGACTACAGAATACAGATTTCGCAATGGGCCGTAAGATGTTATCCCAGTGAATATTAAAATCTTCCAGAAAATATAAATTAAGAAAGGAATAGAAGGAAAGCTCACTTCTTTTTTAGGATGTTCTTGCAGTAGCAAACATCATGACAGACCGATGCCTGTTTAGAGAGAAAGAAACAATACTTGAAGGAAATAGGAACAGTAAAATAACAAGATACATGTTCATTTTGTATTACAGGTATCTAATATACAGATAATTTAAGTCTGGTGTGGTATTAAAAACTACTAGTGGCAGGAGCAGCTGAAGAGATCCTGAAGTAAGACGTGATACTCAGTATGTTTAATACCCAGGATGCTTTTCTGCCTCCTTTTTCAAGAGCAATGCCATTGTCAGAGACTCAAGAACAGAGAGGAATGTGTATAATAGTTTTTGCAAGAGTAGAGCCTTATTTGTTTTCATAAAGATGTCACGATTTATTATTTACTTTTGCTGCCTTTATGGCCAGAAAACAGTATAGATTAAATCCCTGCTACTTTAAAGGTAACATGCATGGAACACATCCTGGAGTAAATGATTTATTCAAGTGCCATCAGTGCCAAAGAGAGCTCAGTGGTAACAAACAGACCATAACTGGTGTTAGGGGTGAGATAATTAATCACAATAAGTTAATACCCAAGGAACAAACACTGAAAACTTTAATTTAATTGCCAAAAACTCTCAGAATATAAAGTGTCGTGTGATGTATTATTTAAAGAAGCATAGTGAATGTGAAAAGGAACAATGGACTAGAATGTGTTTTCCATACTGACCTCCTGTGCTATGTCTTTTCCTAGGAACTTTGGAATGGAAAAAAAGGACAGAACAACCTGATCTCTGAATGTGTGTCTGTAAAATTCCCAAATATTTACAAAGCAAAACACTGAAACCTGGAGATTACCATACAGTTTAAGGAGCTTGTCGTGGTTTAATCCTGGCAGCACCTAAACACCACGCAGCCGCTCGCTCACCCCCCACCTCTGGTGGGATGGGGGAGAGAATCGGGAGGGCACGAGTAGGAAAACTCGCGGGTTGAGATAAAAACAGTTTAATAATTGAAATAAAACAAAGTAGAACAGTAATAGTAACAGTGGTAACAACAACAATATACAAAGCAGACGATGCACAATGCAATTGTTCACCACCCGCCAAACTGACGCGTGCCCAATACGAGAGCCCGTCCAGGGACCCAGAGCCCCCACACACACTTAGTTTTTATACTGAGCATGACGTCGCATAGTATGGAATACCCCATTGGCCAGCTGGGTCGACCACCCCAGCTACACTCCCCCCGCCAGCTTCCCATGCACCTGGCAGGGCATGGGAGGCYGAAAAGTGCCCGGTGCAAGCACCACCCAGCAACACACAAAACATCAATGGGCCATCAACRCTCYTATTATACCAAACCCAAAACACAGCACACCTCCCCAGCTACTGGGAAGAAAGTTAACTCTGTCCCAGCCTGAACCAGGACAGAGCTCTAATGAATACAATTGCTACATTGAATTAAATGTAACTAACTTATTCAGGTTGGCTTAGTGGTAGCATTACAAAATATAAAAATCTTCAATTAATTTTCAGTCAGATATTGGCCATAATTTATACATTGGGAATCCAGATTCTCACTTACCCCAAGGCTTTAAACTGCTGTAAGATGCAAAGCTGCTTTATAATGGTTATAAGTTACGCTCACACTCACTTAAAATCCATTTTATATTCCCGGGGTGATGAAGAGCAGCCCTAATGTAAGGCAGAACCAGGTTTCTAATTGACTACAAACATTCTCAACCAAGGATGTCAATTCAGGGCTGCCATCTTAACCAACTGCAAAGGGACTCTTTCACTGTTGCAGTGCCCTACTAGTCCCACAAGGCTTTCCTGCAGGGCAGCTTGCAAGATTAGGTGTTAATATCCTTAAAAACCCAACAGAAATATCAACAACCAAACTCCCCCCTTCACCCCCATGCACCTATGTCATTTAAAAACATCAGCCTCAGACATGCCACAGAATATCCTTTCAATCATATTTTAATCAAATTGCCTTTCAGCTTCTCAAGTTTTATGTAAGAAGCATGAGCTGCTTTAATCTTTCCTTCTCCTCCCTCACTCCTCAAAAGAAAGTTTCAGTGCTCTGTGCTTACTCAAAGAATGGCATTCAGCACAGCAACAGACACATAAATCTTCTGAATTGCAAAAAAGTGCTACCCAGAGGCTTGTATGGCTCTAGATGATGACAATCAAGTGCACAGGACTGGAGAACGCAGTTGAAAAGCACTCAGATAATATATTTTCCTTTTAAAAGATCCTTATTGGTACAGGGCACATCCATTCTATAAATAGATGTGCTCTACAGGATGGGACAATTTCATCATCTTGACTTTAATGGTTTGTGAAAATAATTTAAACCATAAGCAAGGAACAGACATTAACATTATTCAAAACTATGAAGATGTTGCTTGTTGAGTGTAAGTAAATATTTTTCAGTTACTCTTGCTATCTTAGCATTGCCAATAAGCCCAGCACTTGTGTTAGTTGCTTTATATGACTCTGCTTTCTGCCTAAGAAGGAAATTTCTCTAACTCTCCTGGAGTTCACAGCTATCCCAAGAGTAATGACTTCTTGCTGGTTGTCTTCCAAAGGATGTTGTCAGCCCCTCAGTAGTTCATTTCGGGTGAAAATACCCTTGTGCTGAGGCAAGGCCAGGATCATGTACCAAATAAGTCCCATTAAAATCTTCAGATAAGGCTTAAGTGATATTTAAGTACTACAGTGCTGGCCTTCTGCTCAGTAGTGAATTCATCCAATATCTGCAAAAATGGCTTTGCTCTGAGTTAAAAATTAACAAGGCCTTATCCTGACCTCAGAGTGGGATTGGTGAGACTTCCAAAACTGAGTAGCCCAGGAGGTGCATGCTCTGCCAGATTCTCAGGAGTTTTCCGCTTAAATACATCAGCTGGCAGAGGGCTGATCACAACTATACCAGTGGACGATCTGGATGCCGTTGCAATACATCGGTCCCTGGAGACTTGAAGGCCATGCGCAGCCCTGACACCGTGACTGGTGCCGAATACGAGAGTCACAGAGAGTGCTAGCACCATGCGCTTGCGTCATGTTCCCCCCAGCTGGGAAACAGGGTGCTGGAGGATGTAGACATGTCATCTCATCTATGTATCCATCTGTTTTAGTAATGAAGCTTACATCAAAGAGAAAGGGGCAGGAGATAAGACAGAAGTGATTGCTGCTATGCAGATACACAATTAAACGCGGTCTACCGATACACCGAGATCCTACCAGATGGCAGATGACCTGACCTCCATCACTTCACTAAAATGCTTTCCTTTTGCCTCTGTCTTGTCCAGACTTGGCTTCAGCTGACATCTCCTTTACTTCACTAAAATGCTTTCCTTTTGCCTCTGTCTTGTCCAGACTTAGCTTGAGCTGACACTTTTTATTCTTGCTCCAACTTCTTTCAGGTGCTGGGTCAGCTGGAAAAAAAGTCTTTTTCATACTGGAAAGAAACAAGACAAATGGATGTTTCCAGCACCATATAATTAGAGTGCAAAGCATGGCCACAGATAAAATATAGATGCATATAAAATATGGGAACCAGACCTTCTGCCTTACTAATGCAATTATTCATACGCATGGCAACACAAATATGCTGTGGAAGGGAATTTGTGTCACTGATAATGTTTGCTCAGATATTCACTCGCATATTCATGGGCTCAGATGGAGAATATGCAGTGAGGAATGATTGGTTCACCTCCTTCCATTTCTGTGTCCTCAAAATTTTCCTTTTTTGTTTTCCTTTCTTCTTTTCTCTCTTTTTATTCTGGATTTTTTATTCACCCTCCCCCCTCATTTCAGAAGTACCTGGAACAGTATTTCAGAAAAGTTTTATAACAGCATGTTTCCTCTTAATGATGTAGATTGCACCTTGCAGTACCATACACATTCCCTTTCTCCTAGAAAAACCTTTGTAATACCCAATTAGAGCTACTTCTCTCTCTCCCCCTCTCCCTCTCTCTCCCCTCCCCCTGCCCCCGCTTTTTCTCTTTCTCCTCATCTTCTTAGCTCTGTCGTAGCCCATGGTGGGCAGTGATAGGGAGTGATGGATAAGTCCCTGCTGTGACATTTTCCAATGATTCTTTCCCAGGAAAGAGCCATTTCACAGCGTTCCCAGAATATACTCTCATAGTGTCCAGAAACACTTTCCAAAGTATTCTGGAGATTCTTAATCTTAAACTCCATTATTGCAAGTGGTCTCAAATTTCTCCCCATCAGACTGTGTACTTTGAATGACTTCAAGCTTTCTCTGGCCACTGTCTTTGAAGTATCTACCTAAATACATTAGGGTAAAATCTGACTATGTCACTCACAAATGGAGGTAAGCTTAGTAAATCTATTGTTTTCCCATTAAAAAAAAATGAAATTGCTAATACTGCTCTAAATATATAGTCACTGCCAACAGTAACACACATAGCAGCCAGCTTCCATCTGCATTGAGATTTCCCAGACAAGCTGTACAATATCACTCCAGAAACTGCTAAGCCTTGGCAATAATCAAAAGATTGGTGGGGAGACACTGCAGAGACGTTGGATAAAGTTAATCAGGCAGGCCAATGAAATAAATACTAGCCCAAAGCTGAGGAAGAAGAAGCTGCTGACACACTAAGGATGGACACCATCCTTTTACTCTCAAGTTCTGCATATTTTGTGTATCATTCATATATAATGTTCACATCATATGAAGATCATATAGGAAAACTTGTATGAATTAATGCTAAAACAATTACATTTACTTTCTCCTAAGAGTATGCTGAATTCCCAAATGAGGGAGGAAGAAGAGAGAAGGTTTGTAATTTCTTGGTATTTAGCAGTAAACAGATGCTTTCTAGCCTTTCACTTACTTTATGCTAGACTAAAAGTATATATTTATTTTAATTCAAGGCCTCTCCTATTGCTCCTGCCACTTCCTGCTAGGGCTTACCCTTTTAGGGCTTTAAAAGCCACCGCTTGGCATCTTTCATAATTGCTTKTGCAGAAGGGCAGGAATGCTAACACCCTTCTGTCCTCCCTACTCACCAACCACAGAGAATCGTTTCCTTTTCTTGTGTGGATAAGCTATATAAGTAATCAACAACAAGAGAGTTTCACATTTTCACATTCAAAGATGCAGAGCCTGGAAGCTGAACTTAGCAAAATTCAAACTGGAGACAAGACACACATTTTTAACAGTGCGGGTAATTAACCATTGGAATTGCTTGCCCTGGAATATGCTATGACACTTGGTGCTTTTAAATCAAGTCTGGATGTCTATAAAAAGATGCTGTCTGCTTCAATTGCAAGATACTGAACTCGGTGTAGAAACCATTGGCCTTGTTATGCAGAAAGTTAGACTAGACAGTCCTAAGGGCTTTAGTGGCTAGGAAATATACTCAGAAACACAGTCAGGTGTAAAACACAATTTGCACAAATACTGGTAACGCACACTCTTTATGAATTCACTTTTGCTGAGAATATCAGGCACTTGAACTTAAAATTAGCTTTCTGTGGGTGCACTAGTCATACTGGAATATACAACGTATACAACAGAATGTGTACAAGTGGAAGAGAGCGTGGCTTCAAGTGCAAGAGAGCATGACTTCAAGGTCAACCAAAGCAAAATTCCCATAAAATGTGAACCCTGTGTTTGCACATTTTTATTCATGTATGCATTTTTTTTTAAATCAGTTCTTTTTAATAGCCTGAAAATGAAGAACTATATTCCAGTAAAAATAACATAGTGACTGGCTACAGCTAGAGAACAAAAGGGTAGCAGCTAACCAAAGTCACACTGCTTAACCCTGCATTGACCAAGACTGAGCTGCTGAGACTCCCAAGGCACTGCAGTCTGTATTTCTTCTGATGCACCTATACGTCTTCATCATTTAATTTGTATAAGCCACAGTAAACCTGAGCATAATTACAGTTCTGTCAGACAGTCTTAGCCCCTTGCAAAGCAAAATCCTTGTTGGAGAGAGTAAAGAGGAAAACTCCACTCCGCTCTCACCAGCCATTGCCAGAAAGAAACTTCAGCCCCCACTGATGGAGCTTTCCCTTGAAGCACTGCTCACCCAGACCAAGCAGCAAGAAAGCAGTGAAGCAGTTTTCACAGCTCATGCCTTGTTGGTTTGCATAAAAATTTGGTTTCTATCCAAAGAGCTAGAATCCATGACAGCTTCTTATTCCTAGGAATCACATATTTGAATGCAGGATGCCCTGTGTCATCCTGCAACCTCCAATTAATTCAGAAAGTTCTTTATGGCATTTTATGCCAGCAAATTTATCAATCCCACCTGCTGACTATGCGAGTCTTTTTCCTAAATACTCCACACTGAGTACCTGTAGGCAAGTAAAATATGCAATGCATGAAAACACAGAACTGTTTTTCTTAGAAGCTCAGTGACAAAGTCTCTTACCTGACTGCTTCATGGCACTGACACAATGGGACATCTTTCTAGTGATACTAGTACAAGTTATTGCTCATAGTCCATCACTACTTTGCTCAACTTTATCCAGTTATCCATTTGATTGCCACATGAATTTCATCAATCGGGCTAGCTAGATGGAACATTTTAGCCAGAACTGTGCCCTAAAATGCACCTTGTTTACAATTTTATAAAAAAAAAAAAAAAAACAAAAAAACAAAAAACCAACCAAAAAAAACAGGAAGACAACACTCAGTCCATTCAGCCTGTGCATGAAAACCACTAAAGCCAGTGGTTTTACTTTACTCCTCAATTAGTCCATTTATTTCAGTGAAGCTCCACAAGCTTCCACAAAAGCTAAATATGTCTCCTAGGATATTTTTACTGCCCAGAATAGTCCTTGTGCAATTCAGAGCTCCCTGAGCCAGCACCGAAGTGAGGTAACATGGTGGTCTCAGAGAAACCAGGCCTCTTAGGTGAGATGTCAAACTGAGGTCCCTGGGACTGCATTTCCAGACAGTAAGGCTAAACTGAAGCAGCTGGGGACATCACAGTCCTGCCTGCATAGACTTCCTGTAGCCACAAGTGAGTTAGTTGTTTGTCATTTTGCAACACAAACTCTCCTCCAGTGTTTCTGCGTTTTTGATTTCAAGAATTGAGAAGGAAAGCCTGGAGCTTAGTGCTTTTTCAAAATGTTATACATGCCAGGCGCATTTGTCCACTGCACGGTTATGTAAGAGTGGATCAACAAGTCTCTCTGCTTCTCCTTTCCCATGGCACACCAGCCATGATTTAAATCCCAGTCTGCAATGTTTGCTGTGTGCTGATGGCTTTTCACATGAAAGGTTTGAGATTTCATAGGCCACAGCACCACAGGTAAGCAGCTAGCTATCAGTGCTGCAAGTTTTTCCTAGTCTATGGCTAGATATTAAATAGCTATAACAAACAAGAGACCCCAAATAGTCTTTCCTTAAAGCTGAACTACTCAGGCCTGAAAATTGCATAGGAAGATGCTGTCAGAATTTATCCCCACCCCAAAATTCAACAGAATTTTAGGAAATTTTGACCTATGAATAAACAAAAGTTACAGAAGAAGAAGAGAGATACATGCTTTGATTTTACTGATTTCTTCTCTTTTTTCTCTTTACTCCCTCCTCCCCCTATTTACTTGAGTTTTTAAATCTAGATGATTAAAGCAGTACCTATTGTAGCAGAACAAGAAAAAGAAAGCCCTTCACTCTGGGTAGTTCAGGCCCACACACTAATACTGAGGTACCATTTTGATGTCCTGTTCTGGCAACTGTGTAATTACATCTCAAGTAGCACAATTAGATTCACTGTGCACACTCACTGAAAGAGAGATGAACAACTGCAATGGCTTTCAAGATTAGATTTTTATACTGATGCTCTTTCTGCCGCTGTACAAAAATTCTTGTGGTGAAGTCAGTGAATCACAGTAATATGTAAGTGTTGACAGCTATTTATGTTAGGTCCTTTTGAATTTGTAAACAGACTATGACAGAACTAAAGCAAATGCCAAGAGGTTATTTTACACTCTGCTGAACTACATGAAGTGATATAAAGACATTTCAGAGAAGTTCTACAGAGCTGGGAAAATCACTGCACTGTGGGACAAAAATTGTGTTGGGAGAAAAAACCCTAACATGGTTACCACAGTGAAAGTTCATCCTTGTAACATCGCGCTAGTTCACGTTAGCTTCCTATCTGTGTAAAGCAGACAATAACAAACCAAGCGTGCACAGTATGTGCATGCTGACAGTAAGGATGTGGTGCCAAGGCACGGTCTCTCTTTTTATATTAGATGCATACGCCGTTGTGGCAAGCGTCGTCTAAGGACCTAGCGCACACACAAAAAAGCAAACAAAAAGAGCGTGCAAGTTCTGGCCTAGCCACAGGCAGGATGTAGCCCACAAAGCATTTCAGCAGCCAGTCACATCCTCCTCCGCTGTTTCTTTTTTAGATTTTATGGGAGTCCTAGGATCCGCATGCGAGCAACACTCATTCATTCTTCATTCTGCTCTTTCCCTCAACCTCCCAGTCTCATCCCACTAGAAATCACCTAAGAGAGAAAAATAAATGAGGACCTGGGTATAAGAATGTGAAGAGCTTGCTTGGTGAAGCTATAGACAAAATAGATTTTTAGTTAAAATTCACAAGAAATCTCTGCTCTGTGTCCCAGTTCTAGTTTTCAAACAGCTGACTGTGAGGTATTCAAGCTTTTGAGGTCTTTTTTTTTTTTTTTTTTGCCTTGCCACATTTCTATTTCTGAACATGTTTCAAGGCAAAAGAAGAGAGTACTTTCATGCAATCGAGCCCAACTCCCATTTGATAATGCAATGACTTCTAGCGAGGCTCAGCTGACCCAAGGTATGCTCAGACTGATCTTGTGATATCGCAGAGCGGTACAGATGATAGGCATAAACCGATTAACGTGAGAACTAACCAGTCTGGCAGCATGGATGTCTTCACTGCTTCAGTTCTCTATTTAATTGCATAGCATGCCCTTCCATCTCCAAGAGCTTTTGTTTACTTGATTCTTAAAGAGAAATAATATGGAACCAGTAGGGAGAGGCAGTGATCATATAAGTTCTAACAGGTGAAAAAATACATTATTTTTGTTGCATGCAGTCATTTTATAAGTTATTTATGCAGCATTCTCATTTACTTATGCTAGTATAAATCAAGAGTAACTCAGCCGCTCAGCCAGCGTGAAGGAGTTCTCAAAAGTGAGATATCTAATGTTTTCTCAGCTCAGAGGGGGTCACAATATTTTGTGTGAATATCTGCTTCTGCCCTCCCCGCAAGAAAGCACATTTCCTGCTAGCTACAGGAAAATGCTTGAAAGTGCAAGCACTATGGGTTAAGAACTTCTAAATGTATTATTGCTTAAAGCATTATTGCTTTCAAGCCAATTTCATGATTTTGAACACTTGGGGTTGGCAACAGTAAGCAAGTTGGAACAAATGAAGTGTAAATACTAAGTAAGGCCAACAAAATATACACTGCACGAAGAGCATCATATATGAATCTGTTGTCCACAGATCTGTTGGCTGACCTCTAGATAGTATCTGGAATGCTACTTACTGAACGTTGCTTCAGCAACCTCTGTCCTACTGCCAAAATCAATACTCCTGTTTGTGGTAACATGGCCTGTTATGATACATGTTATTTAGAGATGAACTGATCATAAAGAACCCGATGAAAACTGGAAAGATTGAGGGAACAGATAATGTTTTCAGGAAAAAAATTATAAGACATGGAAAATTTTACTTATTTGGGCAGCTGAGCACAGCAGATGGCAAGATCTTCAGGGAAATAAACACAAAGTTTGAGAAAGCAAGAGTGTGTTCTAGCAGTTGCCAGTGATCTCATGCAGCAGGAAAATCAGTCAAAAATTAAATAGACACTCAGTAGCACCAGTGTTTTGTCAACATTTTGTAAAGAACAGGGACTTGGCAGCCAGAAAGGATAGGACAGAGGAGGCTGACTGGCTTCGAGGGCCAGTGTTTGCAAAAATAATTGTCAGGATCAGATGGTATTATAACTTCAGCAATCAGGAGTTTTAATGGAGATTCACCAATTGTATATCAAAGAGCGTGCAGCTATAAAACTAAACTAAATGTGCATCTGCTACAGTCCACTCCCATGCTAGTGACTGTCAACTGATCAAAGAAACCATGAGCAAGAGCTGAACATATTACATGATGGAGCAAATTGTCCCAAGGAAACATTTTTATCAATTAATATGGTTCATAAATATGCTCATTGATTAATATGGTTTATAAACATATGAATAAGTTTATAAATCCAAGTACAGAGTGTTCATAAATCTGTGATATTCCATAGAAGGCCCATAACCATCTCTTCCAGGTAAAGATGGACTGAAACACTGCACAATATCTTACCTAGGACTTATCCTTTCTCCATTCATTGCTACTCAGATTTCACATTTCACATCTATGGGATAAATAAGGAAGGTAAGATTGGGCCTGTTATGTCAAACTGAATGAGCAACTGATTTAATTTTAAAATAAGAAATTATAGATGGCCAGAATTATCCATCGTTCTGCTTGTGATTCAGATTTAAATCTCTACTCAAGGTTTCTTTGTACATGGGATTCCTTCTTAGTCCTCATTTTAAATTACTACCAGCTACCCACCTGCCAAAACTTGAAAAAAGGACAGCTATGGATACAAGGAAAAATGATTATGGAGAGAAATTATACATGCTTTCTGTACATAGACCCTAGAAGTGTAATCATTGTGGAACTGAGATGAGTTGATCATTATTTACAACCACACAACTTTTCTAATATCTGCCTCAGGATCAAGTATCATTTAAAAGAGAAAAGGCTGGGTATACAAACAAATTGTACAAAACCTTTTGCATGTCTCTCTACCTACGTGTTATACTTATGTCTGCATGTATATGTCTAAGTCTGGAAGAGAGCAGGGGCTCACTCTAGCAGTAGCACTGGAGAAGATAGCATCGATACAGTCCCTTAACCCCAGAATTTTATCTGGGTACCACTTTCTTCCTTTTACCCTCAGGAAACTGAGCTTTCTGCCCATGAAGTTGAGCTAATAGTCCCTGGTTTAAGTTTGCAGGTGAGATGAATGAAGTGCTCTCCATGGTAAAGTTAAGTTAGTTACTGGTTTTTTAATAGAACTTACATATTCAGTAGCAATCCTGCACTAATGAACTGGGTAAATTCCTTGTCTGTCTACTGGTGTCAGAGGTTTTCCCTGGGCTTCAGAAAGGGGAAAGGGTTTCATGCAGCATTTGAAAAGGGCTGAATCGAGTAAAATGATGCATGATATTTGTATGGATGTGGATACCTTAGGCTTAAATCTAGATACAATAGGACCATGACCAAACAATAGTAATTTATAAGCTCTAGCAGGAATCGTGGCCAATTTATAGTATTTTGGTCATTTACATCAGCTTTTAATCTGGTTTTAGGTATTGCCAGAGGCGTAACATTAAGACCTGCAGAAAACAATCCCTTTATTTTTGTTGATTTTGGTATTAACTGGATGCTCCAGCAGCTTAGAAAATCTCACTAGAGTCTTAGACTCCCAAGTACTTAAAAACAATAAGGCACGCATCTACTTCAAAACATTGGGCCATGAGAAATCAAGACATACTGTTGTCCATCTAGTCTAGTATTTTGCTATTAATACAGGCAAAAAAGTACGCAGTGGACAATTTCTGAGACATGTCTCCAGAAAAGATTTCCTCCCAAAATTTAGTTATTTGAAATTCACTGGTCCTCTGAAACTTGAGAGTTGATTATGTACTTTCTGTGCATTTAAAATTATAACTCTGGATATATTTGTTTTCTAGGTATTTTAAAAGATTCTCTTCTGTACCCAGATAAAGAAGCTGACCCCAAATGTAGCTTCCACTACTGAATCCAATAGTCTAAATATTTACATGGAAAGAACCGTCTTTCCATCAGTTCTGCATTTACAATTGTTCAGTTACAATGAACCCCGCTCACCCCTTGGCCAGGCAAACTGAAGTTTTTTTATCTGCCTTCTGTAGAACTTCTTTTTTTCATTATACATCCACGCGTTTCTTTTCTCTCTAGTATAAATGTTTCAAGTCTAAACATTCTGTCTCTCCACTGGTTCTAGCAGTGACAAGACAAAGGCAGTACAAATGTCTTATCCGAATGCAATCAACATTTTCTTTATTGCTTCTTATTTTTTCAATAAAAGCCAAAACCCTCCCCCAAAATTATGTATAGTATGCAGAATGTTCTTCCAAAAAAATTCTGTACCCAGTTCTCACTCAGCAGACTCAAATCTCCTTCAGAAATCATTTGTAATAATCCAATCAACCACCTACCTTGTCTCACTAATGTCTATCACCAGACAAATAAAAAACAACCTGTGCAAAGGTTTATTCCTCAGCCAATGTATCTACAGACTTAATACACCTGTGGAATTGAATGGATCTCAATGTCTTTCCTATTAGGATCTGCAACATCCTGAGCAAATTCCAAGACAGGTAAAAAAATCCCTTCCCACTGATTCAATGGGAGGGACTTTAAGACACTCATCATCTCTTCCGTGTGTTCAAAACCTTGCAGGATAAAACCTATGAGTCACTGAGCAGGGATCTCATCTTTATTTATGTACATCTTACTGGCAATAACTAACTTTCATTCTTCATAAACAGATAAGTACGTACCTATAAACACACACATGCACGATTCTGGCATATAAAATAGGAGATAAATAAATAACCTGTGCTGCCAAATGTATGGAAAGTAAGTCTGAAGTGTTTCAGGCTATGGGTATTTCTATCTTCTAGCTTGGTGGCAATTATCTTTGCATTTAGCAATGATTTCATAGTCTTTAATCATGTCACAATTCTCTTTAAGATACACACCTTATTTACATGCTGAAGGAAATCACTTTTACAGCTGGATGTGTTCCTGGTCAAATATCATGGTTCAGTCAGGACAGACAGAGTATATGCAGTGTGGAGAGGCTACCTCATCTTAATGATTAAATTCTGCATTACTTAACATTTGAACTCCTAGGAACACAGATCTGTTCTTCTCTGGTTTGCAATCCAATGACATTCAAAACAAGCACACCGTGCATAGGTTTATAGCCTTCTCCTCCTCTCCCCTTTAAACTTTTGATTAAACGTCCATGTAATGTTTTTAATGAAACACCCATCAAAATATAATATTTTAACAAAGAAGTTCTATGCCATTTCCTGCCCAAATTCATGGGTCTAATGAGAGGGAGGTTTGGAGCAGAAAGTCTACACTGTACCTTGCCTCTTGAGGGAAAATGCAGTACACGTTGATGGCAGTGTAAGCCAACCATGGCAGGAAGTGAATGGAGCTTTTCAATGTGAAATGTCAAAATGACTTTTCATTGTCAGCCCAGAATGTCAAACATAAGTTCTGAAAATAATTTTTTTTACATTTTTTTACATTTACAATTCAGGTAGTTGTGCTTTCTCTATCACAAAAAGTACTCCATTTGTTTGCACTTAGATTTCATCTCAAGTTTATTTGTGGGTGTATCAAAAAGGGGTTTTTTCACATCTACAACCCATTTGAACTTATAATAAAGACAGCTTAAACTTTTCAAATGGATCCAGGAGTTCTGTCTCACTAAAGATGGTTGAAATCAATACTGCTGGCAGATGATACTCCTGGCAACCATGAGAGCATGGTTATGGAAAATCCAACTTTTTATTTGTAAACCTATCTTACAAGTTACTCATTTTTCTTTGGATCGTATTTGAAACACGAATTCATAGCTATATTTCCCAATTCAAAGCTGGTGTAGAAAAAAACAAAAGCAGATTCTGAGAAATCATCATTATTACTAAAAAAAAAATAAAGAATTTGCTAACTATTTCAGTGGATATGTTAACCTGCCTTTAACTGTAAACCACTTTGTAACCTGGCAGGCTGTTCCCAAAGTAGGGAAGCAAACACCACGACTGTGTCCTTTAAAGGTCCTTGCTTCACAGAACAATTTATCATTTGAATACAAAGACATAATACAAACCCAAAACTACTCAACTGGTAAGTATTGGCTTTAAGTGGTTTCCTCTCTTGCCTTCGTGTAGAAAACAGACAAACCCTGGCTTGCTTTGCTTCATGGGTTAGCTCAGACAGATAGCCACAAACCTCTCTGGACTGTTCCTTCACTCTTTCATATGCCTGGGTTCAGCTACTTTGTTCAGGAAGAAACTGTATCAAATCCAAATACCGTATATGCAAACATGTCATGGACAACCAATTTTATCTTTTGACCAGTAAAGAACAATTTTTAGTGGCAAGACTAAAGCTAAACTGTTAGATCAATATAATAGGTATTCTCTTGCAGTATCTATTTGCTATTTTTGCTATGGTACATCTGTACCATAGCAAAGCAGTTATGCAATTTCTATTTCTCTAATATATTTCACATGCTGGTGATTATTTAATGAAGGTAGAACGATAAGAAGAATTATCGCCCACTGATTGCTTCTAGTTTAAGCTTGGGGAGGAGGGTGTATAAGCCTTCACTTTCACATTCTGTTCCTTCACTTAAACATACAGGGCTTGGTCTGTAGATCTGTATCATGTTAAATATATATATAGCTTGTGAGGTGGCCATAGTGCTGGGATGAGCAAATCCAGCTTTGAAGTCTACACCTCTTCCTGTTTATAAATAGAGTCCTGAATGTTAAACATTACATTGAAGCAGATGGTACCTTCCAAAGGAAGCCATTAAATAGCTTTAATTTTACTGTATCCATTATTGTACATGCAAGTAGAAAATGCATGCACATTTATGTGGATGAACATGCAAATTGGGTCTCATCCTCACACTTCTGACAAGTCCCTGATACTGCAAAATCTGTGTTTTCCATAGCACAGAAGGGCCCTTCACTCTATTAGGAACAGCATATGCCCTTTAAGCCTTACACAGAGATACCCAGGTGCACACATGCACTGGTTACTGTGGCTGGGGACAGACCCAGGAGAAAGCTGTGCTCCCTGGCTGCAAAGGCCACACCACCCCAGCTGGTCACAGGCTCTGCAGCCTGCTGTCCTGACACAGCCCTGAGCTGCCCTGCACTATCTGCATGGCACAACATTAGGACCTTACAATTAAGACTTAAACAAACCAACAAAAGCTACCGGGACATAATCAGCAAGTATCTGAAGAGATCCTTCTACATCAGCTGCAAACAGACTCAGTAAAAACATTACAAGACTGATAAAATGACTGTGTTTAATGGGACTCGGCAAAGTTAATTCTGAAGTCCAGAGGCTCCTTAGTGGTTGTTGACTGGAAAGGCAAGGGGGCAGAGAGGTGGAGAGGCTCCTGGAGCCACAGCCCGACAAAACTGCAAAAGTGACAGCGCAGTCTATATAACCAAACTGACAGACACAAGCTCCAGGAATCAAACCACAGAGGGATGTTAATGGTGCTTGATCTCCAGTGAGCTATTGTAAACAAAGATGACTACTGCCAAGCGCGTTGTGTAATTAAAAAAAGACAGAGCGCGCAAGACGGGTATTTCTAGATCAGTCAGACTGTATCATAAGAAGGTAGAGGGCTGATTCACTTGTGAAGAGAGCTGGGTAAAACAATGTACCGCAATAAAAGTTTAACACCATATACTGGAACAATCTTGGGAAGCTAAACTCCCTTTCTTTTCCTGGGAGATTCCACAGTATGATTGTTTCTTTCTCACTCGAAGTCTGTTTGATGTATTCCACTTTCTCTCCTAGGAAATAACATTTTATTTATGCTGCTCCTTTCCCGTATATTCAAGAATTTCTGGTTTTATGCACTCAGTTACGCTAAGAGTGGTTTCTGGCACCTTCTGTGCTGCAGGTACAATTTGTTCAGTACTCTCTGTGTTGTCCTCAGACATCACTGGGCAACACAGTAATGCTGTGATACTAGTGTCTGTCACAGGTCTGACTGACAATCCTAACCTCCCCCAAAAGCACAAATCTAATCTTCAATTTGCTAATGCATTTTTAACAAAAGAATGTATTTTGTTTGGAGTAAGCCATGCAATAATTACTTATTTTGAAGCATTCAAGCTACTTCTGGATGCTAATTAAATGCTTGTGACTATTAGCCTCCCCATAGTTACGGTAGCGTAATTATATCCCCATCTTTCACAGCAGAGCTCATTTGTGAAACACTTGCATAAAAAGTGTCAACTACCTAATCAGAAAATAAAAATAATCCCATGAGATTTAGGTGACTAGCTATGATAACAAATAAAAAAGCACAGCGAAGGCGAGTGATTCCCCAACAAACCATAGTTTTTTAGTGGGACTACCTGGGTAAGCATTACAAATAGTGAAAAAAATCAGAGGAAACTGAGACTAGGTCATGAATAATTGTTTAACCAAAACAGAGCTAATTAATTATTTTAAAAGGACTGTTTGACCTGGAAAACACTGTACAAAGAGTAATCATTACAGAAGCTCTGTAAATTGGGAGATATTTTGGAGCTACAGTAGGTGTGGGATGTGTAAAGATAGAAGTGCTTCTACTTTATATGGAGGATGAGCAATGCACTAAAGTCACACAGGGATGTGCTGATAAAGAAAGTTCTTCAAATCAGAGATCTTGGTTCCATGATTACCGAAAACGTTCAGCAGAGAACACAGTTCTGGAAAGCTGCACTTCAAGCATTAGGGAACTGCATTTTGTTTGAGATACATCATTTTAAGTGAGACATTGAATATGTTACACATACATAGCACCAAAGTGAAGTTACTCCTAATTGTGTTGGGATTATAACAATAGATGACTTTACGCACTTTAATTTGCCATAATAATCATTAACTAGATTTGTAGCAGTTGGTGTTTTCCATGAAATGAAGATGATCGGGTCAATAATGAAGGGTTTGCCATGTGTTTGCAGCTGGGATTTTACTTACTTTATCAGAATTTTCATGTTCTCACCATATGTGTTTTTCCTTACTCTAGTGACTCTGGCCACTCTGCCAACCGAGCATTGCTTCAAAGGGACTGAAGTTGGGAAAAGTCTTCAACTCTTTTTCGTTTTTAATTTAAAAAAAACGAAAAGCTTCTAACCTCAAAAGTTTGCTATGTTAACTAAAAATATTACTGATCATTGGGCTACAATGCTGCAAGTAGTTTTGCCACATCTTGAGCAACAAGATGAGAGTAGGACATTCCATGTAGGGTGCAGAAGGAGAGATTATGTTCATTACAGTCCAAGGCAGAACCAAATCAATCCCTCTGTCACTTTTGGTACTACTTAATTAGCACTATTCTTCTAATTATCATAGGAAGTCATACAGACAATTAATAATGTAGAACTTACTCCAGCAGGCAAAGGTTCCCTCATAAGGAATCTGTGCATTGATAACAATGATTTATCATGATATAAACCTGGGGAAAAAAATATCTAAAATGTAATTGCCAATCTGGAGAAAATGACCAAACAAATGACATGCCATTCCACATCACAGCAGCACAGGGAACACTGAAAGTTTCATTCACATGGCCACAGTGTCACCAGTACCTTGTTACATACAGAGACTGAGAGAAATTTGAGTCCTCTCTGAAATTCTGGGGGAAAAAAGCCTTGTCAATGCTATACAGCATGACCTTCAACTTTGAGCACTCTTAGAGGAGTTTGCTTACAACTGTGTTTGCAATCAAACTGCATAAAGGATTGTGCTGGGCTTAATCCCTTGCCTCTGGCCTTAATTAATCTATAGCATATAGTTACCGATCACAGCATTGATTTTCTTCCATGGCTTTCTAATATAATGTGTCTTCAGACTCTCAGGCACAATATCAAATAGAATTCCACTCTGTTCTGTTCTATTGGCATGTTGTTGAAATCAGTGAAATATAAGCATAGGCTTGGAGAAATACAGTGGTGACAGAAATGCAGTAAAAGACTTTGTATACAGAGTGTATATAATTGGGCAGCAAATGAGTTATAGTCACTTGTATCCATTTAATGCTTAATGGCCATGCAAAATTGATGTAGCTACATAGATTTATCATTTGCTGGGTTCACATTAAACCTTGAAGCTGGGGAACGTGTACCTAATAAACCTACCCAGAGCTGCTTTTGGAGCTTTGAGGAAGGTCATCCACGCATTAAAGTGTATGATGCTGAGGAATTAACTTTCATATTTAAGCATGCATACTTAGTGAAGATCGACCTTCCAGGAAGTAAGTACTTAACATATCTTCTGTACAGCCTGCACCCAATATTTAGCTTGTACCATACATTTTCATGCTCAGTCAACATTTAATTTTCTGTACCTAAATTAAGGAGCAGGGTGCAGAAGCCCTATAGGCGAAAACAAGTTTCCCTTCAATTTTTCTGCCATTGCTCATTCTAAAAACTACTACCTACTACTACCTACTGCCAAGCTATTATTAACTACCAACTGATTCAGTTCATTTTGGAAGAGTTCTTTAAGCTGCAAATGGAGCTGTCCTTAGAAGTGGGGAAAAATATTCCATCCACTCTAGCAACATAGTTATAGCACTAGAAAATGTATCCATCACTAGCAGTTCACCATCACAGGAAGGAATCCTGAAGTCCTTCCTGGATTAGAAGTGATGATGAAATTGCTCCAGTTTATAGCACAAATTTAAAAATCATGGTGTCTGCAGAAAGTTTGGTATTTAAACCCACTTCAGGTGGGCTTTTTTAATCTGAGTCAGTGTTTCCTGCTACTAAACACAGCTCTCATTCTATGAGAAGACTTACTCTAGAACTGCAGGTATCCAACAGCTGCTCAAGGTAAGAATAACTTTGACAGGACAGTCCCTCTACCTCATCACAAATGCCAGTGCATAGGCAAAATGAGAACCCATGTGCTGGTCTAAATGAGAATCCCATCAGATGGTAAAAGCCAAGAAAATGCCATGAAAATTAATAATTTCTCAGTGTTATGAACAGCTTATGTTATGAAAAACCACAAAGGCAGCTACATTCAGCTGCAAATCCCTCCAGCTCCACTATCCACTCTTTGCCAGTGACTATTAGCACTTATCTAGGGAAGAAATGCAAAAAGAACAGTTATGAAACGATCCATTCTTTTAAATACTCAACCACCTTCCTAACCAGTCATTTAAGAACTTCCCAAGCTGAAAACTGCACCTGAAAAAACTTTTAATAGCCATTGACTGACCTGTCTCCCATAGGAATGTCTAGTCCTTTCTTTGGCACTCTTAGTTCTTTGTCTTCACAATGTCATGAATTAACAAGCTGCACCAATTCACTCTGCATTGCCTGCACAACTACCTCCTTTTGTTTGTTTTGAAGTCACTTGATTGTGTGAGTGTAGAAGAAGCCTTGTACTGTAAGAAATAGTGAGTAATCACTGCCCACCTGCTTTCTCTGAACCATCTATCATTTTAGAGACCTGCGTCATACCTCCCTTAGTCACCTCCTTTTTATAATGAAGGCAACCACGCTACAACTGTTAATGAGGCCAGTGTTTTCCCTTTTTTTTCTTATCACATCAATATATTTCGAACTGAAAGAAAATTTCCAACAGAATAAAGATAATATTTGTAAATGCAAGCCAGGCTCCTGCCCTACCCTGTTCCTTGCAAAATAAGGTGACACTTCTATGCTACTTTTCCAGATCAATCATAACTTGCATAACACTTACTAAATAACCTCATTAATCCTTTAGATATGGGAACTGTAGCAGTATGTGTCTCTCTTTTCATCAGGGCCTAGAAAAGTCAAAGAAGATTGTGTGTGGTTCACATGTCAGACAGGTGTGCACAATATTTTACAGCAGGGCAGTAATTACAGAAGTATCTGTGGCCAAGGAATTCTTCACGCAAAGCATCTGAGTGCATTGGTCTGTCTGATGGTCTGTAGGCTTCAAAGAGCAGTCAGTTACCTTGCATTTGGGAGAAGGATGACTGCTAAATTTTAACACTAAAATTACATAGCAAGAGCAAAATTTCTGTAGTATACATTTCTATGCCTATTTCAAAAGAGACTGTAAAATACTGCTTCAAAGAGCTCCACACCCCAGAGTTGCCTAACTCCTACTAGTCAGTAAGATCTATGCAGCAAAATCACCATCACACCAAGGAAAGATGTCTGTGAACATTTTTTTTTAATCTTTGTCTTTACGCCATTATAATCCCTCAGTAATAGGAGATAATAATTGTCATCCTTTCTTAATTGCTTTTTGGTAATTCAGTCCTTGACCCTTAGTATCTCTGCATCCCTCTCCTTCCTAATTTGATGCTACTTTGCCCAAAAAATGTCAGCCTTTGTATAAAGGGACTAAAATCTCCCTCTCTCCTATTGGAACCAGGGTATTCCCCAGCCACCAGGTCTGCAAGGGCAAGCAGCGTGCTGACCAAATACGATGTTCAGACTCACACCCTCTTCCCGGCCTTTTGCACCCTGACTACTTGCGGAGGAAACCCAGCAAGCGGCAGGCAGTAACCAAAAGGAGCTTGGTGATAGAGGCAGGACTGCAGGGTATGTCATGGAGCTAGCCTGCTCCAACACAGCCAAAGACAGGCAACGCTAGTAGAACTGAAAGTACATGGTCAAATCTTAAGAGATACTGAGGGTGGATTTTGCCATCACCCTCTCCAAATTGTGAGTAATTATTTTCCTTGTTTCTTGGAAGATGCACAAGTATTAAAAACAAGCACAGAATAACAGTGTCATATCAAGTATCTTGTTTTTCTTCTTTTCCCTTGTCTTATGAACAGTGTTAAACACTTTGGGACAATTTTGTGTGCCACATCAAACTCAAAGGATGTGAATTCCATGATCAGCTGAGAAAAAAATAGGTAAAAAATGACATGACTCTATGCTTTGTCAACAAGTAATTTCATAATAAACAAACTTATGATTTATTTGTATATTCTTTTGAATTTAAGTTTAATACATTGCGTAAGTGTAAGAGCATTACTAATGGCATCTACATGCCTAACCAGCACTCCAGAGTACACTGGAATTCCTGTTCTACAGCCTAAAACCATTCTAAGAACTTGATGTGAACATTTAGTTGAAAAAATAATTAGTAAACCAAACGTTGACCTGACAAGAGCTGGACTTTGGTTCTGCAGATCAGACTTACAGTGGTACATTTTCAGTTAGGCATAATCAAAATATGACTACTGGAAGTGTTTTATTTGGGTTTCTAATATTTTATGTGTAGATGCTTGGTTATGGATAGGAAGAGCTCTGGAAAGAGCTCCAGGGCCCAAAGTCCCACTCTATTTTCTCACGATGACTTTAGCACCTAAACACTTTGGAGAATCTGAGTCTCTTCCACAGAAAAGACACACAAGTGAGTTGTTTGAGAGTGATGAGAGGAAAGACGCTGGAAATTTTATTCCAAGATTTAAACTAATGAATTGTTTTATTTTGTCAATGTTTTCTGCTCAATCAATACATCGTGTCGTCAGGCTGGGCGTCAGAATGGACTTGAGTATAGTATTGATCCATATTCGGCTTGTGTTTTACACTGTTGTAATCCAGATGGGTAACTAAGGGAGTAATTGTTCAGTCAAATCTGTGTTGAATCTCGTTCTGTGCCAGAGTAAATCAAGCTAAACTTTTAAATAGCCAGTGGAGTTAATTATGAGGAGAAGTATTTGTGCCAGGGAAATCAAAACGAAAGCCTTTTGACGTTGTGCACAACATTGTAAGCATTGGAATAAGAAGTGTTGTGCCTGTGCTGCATGGCCACTCACTGCCTTCTGTTTTGCCAGGGGCAGGTATATTTCATTAGGTTTTTGAATCTTAGTAGCTTGTGAAGTACCTTACAGTTCTTTGGGATGCTTGACACTGTACTGAAGTACTGGCAGCTTAATCAGCTACCATGTTACAGGCCTCTGCTAACTATACCATGAACATGTGACCATGTAAAAATTGAAACATGCTACTGTATGATCATCCTACCTAAGATTTCCTATATACCTTTAATTTGCATTTATATCTAATTTACAATTGCATTCCAATATATTTTAATTGAAATTAAAATGTTTCACTGCATTTCATATGATAGACCTGTAATTAYATTTTTCTTCCATGCATGGAAGAGGTACATTAGGCCCATTTTATACTGGAAATGTGTGTTTCCTGTGAATGTTACTGAAAGATGAAATCATGCATGGTTTGGACAGTGAAGCAGAAAGACTGTGTGGCTCTTCTAGGGATATTTAAACATAAATAGGCAATACACAATAGCAGTATAAGTTAGGTTATTTATAGATGCATATTATGCCCTGCAGATAGGCTGTGGTGAGACAGTAATAAAACAATTTCTCAGTTCTACGTATTTGATAAAGTTGTTCATACTTTCTATTTTCAAAGGAAAGCTTTCCACTCCCTTTTTGGAGTATATATTATTGGATTTCCTTTTGTATTAGTATGTACTGATCCACATCTTTGATAGCTTTTAAATTCACCAAAGATAAATAGTTGTATTAGATTAGAAAGCAATTTTTTCTACGTAGAGTGCCTTCTGTTTCTACACCTGTTTTTTCTGGAGGATGGAGATTCCCAAACAGAAACCTAGAGGGGAAAAAAGAAACTCCTTTCCAGGTCCCAGGGTTGATATAACCTAGTTATATGTTTCTGCATTCCATTTTTTTCACATTTACTCATAGAGCTGCTCCTCTGATAACCTTTAATTTTGCTGAGTGCAGTACCACTAAATATGAACATTCAAAACGTGAGTAAAAGGTGCCTAACATACAAAGATTGGCTTAAAAACATGAGAATTTTTGAACTTTGGAATTTTTTTTAATATTCTTTTTGGACTCATAGCCTTTGGGTTCTATATTCTTAAGACATCTTTGACAACCATAATGAGCAGAAACATTATTTTGTTTTCGTAAATGAAAAATGAGACTTCCAGCTAATCATACAGATACAGGGATCCAGACTTGTAGTTGAAATGCAGGTTTTGGAAAAAAAAAAAAAAGGTGCATGTTATGATGACTGGATCATTTCTGAGAGCTGCGAAGCAGGGGGGAAAAGAACAAAAAACTTCAAGAAAGGAAAAATACATAATAGAGCATAGAAGACTGATGATCAGAAATGTATAAAATGTATCTTTTAATATTCTGAATTGTTGATTCGTGTCAGTGATGACAGAGTTATTGATGGCATCTCCAGATTTTTGGCATTACAGGCAATGAGAGTGTTTTCATAAATTTTTGTCCTATTTTGCTATATATTCTTCTTGTTATTCAAGGGAGCAAGTCCAGACTTTTTAAAATGTAGGCTGGATAAAGGATCCACTTCAGGTTTTTTGTGAATCTCTGTGAGAAGCAGCTGTACTTAGCTACTCGGGGATATTTTAATATCATACAGGCAACATGGCACATTAGTTCTAGTAATGTTAGATGATCCTTGCTAAGAAAAGTTCCATATGACAAATAAAAATGAAAGCATGAACTTTTTTTAACATTATGACACAATTCTTCAAGTTGTAGAAATAGTTCTCTTCTGTGGTTTTGTTGGGGTTTTTCTTCCCCCTTACTGTTTGTTTAGTCCTAGATTATTTTTATGCTAAGAAACCACAGAAGGCTATGTAGAATCTGTTGCATTCATGGTGTCTGGTCTAAAAGCATTTCTCTAAAAATATCAGAGGATTATGGGTTACAGTAGGCAAGTTTCAGAGCTGCTTAAAGTTAAATAAACATTTTGCACTTGTTTTCTAAAATAACATAACAAACCAAACCGTATCAATTTTCTTGAAGTTATAGCCACTTAAAATCAAACTTTATATACATCTGGAACAGTTTGGGTTATAACTGTGAGAGCATGTATTTTGTACAGTGCTAGAATTTGGTTGTATTTAATTCCATGTAATTTTTAGACTTAAACATAGTGCTTTTGGCAGAGGTTGGTTTGAAAGTATTGGAGAATGCTGTTCATCAGGTGGGTACAACACAAGCAGCACAGACAACATCTGAGGAAGAACCACGGTCAGACTGAGACTGCAGCTCTACCGTTAGACCCTCTCACTGAGGCTGCCAATAAGGCACGTACATTAGCAGTGCTAATGGGTTTTATGCACACAGGTAGTTTTCTGCAGAAGTTCATTCATTTTTAAAAAAACAACAACCAATTATAAAAAAACCCGACAACAGCTTTTCTGCGATTTGAACTGGAACAAACAAAAAATTAACATGTTGAAGGTATTTCAGGACTTTCGTTCCCAGTCTCCTCATCCTTACTCCCACTGTCTGCATTTTTGTTTAATAGGGACTATTTTAAAAAGTTGAGTGCAGAGTCCTCAATGGTAAGTCCAGCAAGATTTCCACGTGGCAAGAGAGTCCAAAGAGCCCTCCTCCACAGACAGGGGTGAACTGGGGGCCCTTCCACGATGGACTGAATCCAATGCACATGGATCCCCTCAAGATTTCTGCAGCAGCAGCAGTAGCTGCTTTGGCTCTTCCCCACGCTCACCTTTGCAGAGCATGCTTCTGCTCTGTGCAGGCAGAACTCACCTCATGAAACTCGTCCTAAGCTCACACTCAGGCTGTCTTTACAATGTAAAAGTTAAAGGCCTGTCTTTCTTCACAGCAAGAGCTCCCAAAGGTTATGCACTAGTTCAGTAATGCTCATTCAGGCACATCCAGCACACACATGCAAGCAACAGAATGTAAACACATTGGTTTTGCTGTGGATGCGTGTCGTGGTTTAACCCTGGCAGCACCTAAACACCACGCAGCCGCTCGCTCACCCCCCCGCTCTGGTGAGATGGGGGAGAGAATCGGGAGGGCACGAGTAGGAAAACTCGCGGGTTGAGATAAAAACAGTTTAATAATTGACATAAAACAAAGTAGAACAGTAATAGTAACAGTGATAACAACAACAACAGAATATACAAAACAGGTGATGCACAATGCAACTGCTCACCACCCACTGAACCGACGCGTTGCCGAGCCGACACGTTGCCGAACTGACGCGTGCCCGAAACGCGCGAGCCCGTCCCGGAAAACCAGAGCCCCCACACACACTTAGTTTTTATACTGCACATGACGTTACATGGTATGGAATACCCCATTGGCCAGCTGGGTCAACCACCCCGGCTATGCTCCCCCCGCCAGCTTCCCATGCACCTGGCAGGGCATGGGAGGCCAAAAAGTGCCTGGTGCAAGCACCACCCAGCAACACACAAAACATCAATGGGCCATCAATGCTCCTATTATACCAAACCCAAAACACAGTACACACCCCCAGCTACTGGGAAGAAAGTTAACTCTGTCCCAGCCTGAACCAGGACAACACGGAAAGGGAGAATGAGATTTATTCTTAATAAACATCTTTCTTAAAAGACATCTAGCATCAGAATGACAAATTGGACATACAGAAGGAGGGTGGTTGCTCCACATGCTTCCTCTGTCTGCATGTGCCTCTCTCATATCACAATTTCTTTCATTTACTGCAGTCAGACACCTACACTGACATTTTTTTAATATTTCTTCAAAGACCATCTTTGCAAAATTCAAGAGAAAACTCATTATTAAAATCTCCTTCTCGGATGTGGTGAGAATATCATCATAGGGAAACCAGAAACCAAAATGCTTATGGGATGACCAAGAACTGAAAGGATGAAAGGAAATTCTAAAATCCAGAAGTCCATGAGAAAAACAATCTACTCTGGAGCTTTCAGGTTATTTACGACGACACTTTCCCAGACTTTTTGCCAATTTCTGTGATAAAGGCTGAAGAATGATTTTTGTATCTCTCTCCCTTTCCAAATGGCTTTATTCTAGCAATTCTCTTGCCAGCTTCACCCATTCCCTCCCTATTAGAAAGAGAAATAGAAACTTCTAAATTGCTTATACAGCCATAACCCTTCATAAGTATGATCTATATCTCTTTCTCTTTTTAATTAATTCCCACCTGATCAGTTTATTTGAACTAATTTCAACTCCCAAGTAGCATCCTATCAGGAGACTGAATCTATCCTCTTGATTTTCATTTCAGCCTCATTCCCCAAACCTAGTGTTAGTCACTTTTACTGCAGGGATTAGGTGTCCTATTATATCCCCACAGGGTTTTTAAACTCTTTTTCTTAGACCATCACCTCAGCCCAGTTTAACTGCAGAGGAGTACTGGACTTCCTATTTGTGCTCTAGATGCATCAGATTATTTTCATGGCTTCTTCCCAAAATTTAACACAAGTTAACATTTCCCAAACATTGCTAAAACAATTGTGCTTCTACAGAAAACGATAGAAGGAAAGTTAAAAGTAAGATTCTGGAACTTGTTTAAAACCACACACACACACACTTACTTATATCCCTTATTGATACGTGTATATGTGCTACAGAATGAGTAATTTCAGTAGTTTTTAATTTCTATGCCTTGTCTGATGTCTAAACCGCCACATAATTTTGCTGTGTTATCCTTAATAATCTCTCTTACGTTTGTGAAGATGCCACATCATAGGAGGTATAAAAAAGCAACTAAGGCAAAAGGGCTCCAAAATAAAAAGGGTGAATCAACCAACAAACAAAAATAAACTGCCAACTGAACCAAAAATCTACTTTATTCCATCTTTTGTTTAGTTTCCCACTGCCTCCTTTCAAGCCACAGGCTCTGCTCCAGCTTCGAGAACGTTTCCAAAAGCTCTGAATTTGCAAAGCATCAGAGCAATTTGAAATGGACCAGTATATAGGCTGCTCCAGGATAATAGCACAGCCCATCTCCAAGGCTAATTACCAGAACATGGTGGTGCACTGTATGGGTTTGTTATCCTTATTTCTAAATGTGTGAGGTTTATCTGTTAACAGCTGTTGACTTTTTGTTAGCATTACTGGCCTGCAAGCTTGTGCATCTGAGATGCATGTTTAGGAATCTATGTTTGACTTACAACCTTGAGTGACACATGCCCAGTTGGGGCTGAAAGGCCACCCCAGCCGACCCCATGATGCGCCTAGTGGCAAGCTCCCTACACGGCAGGCATGCTGGATGTTCATGTCTGGCACGCCTGGCCAGCTGCCCCCCTGCATGGTGGGGTGAACTGAGGCCGGCTCCAGCATTTGCTCTTCACTGTCTGCTTTCAAGCTCGACCTTTCACATTATTGCAATGCATTGCTTGGTGTGAGACCATATCAAAGCTCCATCAGATCCTTAGGTGCCTAATACATATTTGTCATCAGGCTTTTTAACAGGAAAACAAAAAGATGAATCGTCAGTCCCTAAACCAACTTTTTCTTTAAACCATGCCAGAAATGGGTCCTTCTGTGTTGGTGGCTTCCATTTGCAAAAGCCTGTGACTCCCTGCCTCATTTTACGAGCAAAGCATGCAGCACTAAGTAGCAGTGGTTCAGGCACATTGAGAGCTTTCAGTATACATGGAAGAGGGACATCTTCTAGACAGAAACACAAAGCTCCATATTTCTAACTTCCCTCTGTCTAAAAGCATCACCAGGTGCAAAATAATGAATAAATAAAAAGGAGAACCTACTAGGAGCAGAAAGCTTGCATAACCCCTTCATTTGGCATTCCTGCTGCAGTTATGGGCTGATTATCTCAAATTCTGGTATTGACAATTCAAGAAGGATAATGCAAATGATGAAAAAAATGTAAAGAGCCATGAGAATGCTTGAAGGATTGCAAAAAGTCCTGCATCAGTGAAAAACTAAAAGCTTAGTCTATTTAGCTTACAATGGAAAAGGTTAAGAAGAAATTTAACCCCTCTCTGTGAGCAATAACATGAGGAGTAAAAGGCCCTTTGAATTAGCAGACATGAGTGTAACTGGCTAAAAGGTGCAGATGGACTGGTCTAGATGGGGAATAAAGTGCTTTTTCTGTAAGTGATGATAGTTAAGCACTGGAACAACTTGTCAAAGGTTGTGGTGAATTCTCCATGGCTGGCAGTTTTTGAAAAAGGACTTGAGGTTTTCATAAAAACTATGCTTTGGTTCTAATAGCAATTATTTTGGGGAAATTCTAAGACCAGTGTTATGGAAGAAGACAAGCTGGAGTCTCTTTGACCGCTTCTGATGTTGTAATCTACAGATCACTGTATTTACTTTAAAGAATCAACTAGATCTTTGTATGACTCTCTGTTTAGATGCCTTCTATGGGTCAGGTCCTGGTTACTCATAGGTTTCCTGTCTTTAGATGGTACCACAACATTCAAAAAGGGGAGCGTTGCTGTAGATTTGTCTGGAGATTTTTCATGGTAGCTATTTAGGTCAATAAGGAGAACATACCTGGGGTATTGATCATAGGTCCCATTTTTACTGAAGCGTTTCACAACAGCTATACGTATACATGCAGCATTAGCATGTGTATACTAGCTTTTTAATTACATAAAATGTATTTTAAGAAGTGCTTCTGCAAGCTTCTGTATTTCAGTATATACTTTACAGATAAGACAAGATAATTAACAGTATCTTGTCTGAACAAAGGCCAAAAAATCAATGCATAAGGATAGCAGACCCTCAAAGTAAAAGAGCACCTCTGTTTTTGGCTTTCAGTTTGCACTTTTCATAAGGAAGAAAATTAATAATTTTCCACACTGTTATGTAGGATGGCTATCCTAGCATTGCTCTGGTTTTTTATTATGTGATCACTTTGTAGAAGTGCTTAATGACTGATAAAATTACTTTTTGTAGCTTTTAGGTCTATGATTTCTACATCAAGCCATTTGCTGATAGAAGGCTCTCAAACTGAGTCTTATAGTCCAATTTAGCAATGCTATATCTGAATATATATTTGAATCAAAGTGTACTGGCAGCATTTTAGTTAGTGTTATTAACCCATTTTCTAAGAACGTGGACATCTGAAGATCCCAGAAGAGTTTCTTGTGGTCAGAAATGTCTACAAGAGAAAGATTGTTCAGAGATATCTCAGCATAAAAAGTGTAACTGAGGGGGAGGAGAGCCTCTTTCACCCAACCTCTTCTTTCTCCAAAACCGTGAGTAAGGATACAGCAGAGGGAATGCAGTCCCCTGCAAATTATTTAATAGACCCACAAATAGAACAGCAAAAGCATTACCTCAGAGTAGCCTCTGAATGCATTGGCCATTTTTGTCCTCATCATGACACTGAGACACTGAACATTTGAAGTCTCTTCCTTACTTAAAGCTTTTTGAATTTTTTATGTGCACTGCTATAGTAGTCTTTCTAATAAAAAGAAAACTCTTGATAAAAGGCATTAAAGCCCAAAAGAAAGCAGCAGCAGCAAGCACTGGCTTCATTCAGTCACAGGAAACAGCTGGTAGCTAGCTTTTACTGAGAGTTGCCAAGAAAAGGTTGATTGCTATATCTGGCGGTGAGGATCCCGTGCCTGACCTCACCAGGCAGAGAGCAACGGGGCATGGGATTTCCAACAGGATGGGGCTGAAACTCAGCTGTAAAGCAATGATCCAAACATACAAAGCAGCTCTGATTTGAGTGTTTCAGTTTGAGTTCAAAGGCAGATTAGAGCCCTGCTGGAGCCCAGTTTGAACTTCCAAAAAGTTGAAAGGCATTTCAGCTTGGTGTTCGTTTTCTTTTCAATAAAGATCTAGCTATTCATCTTCTCTGTTACCTTACAAAATGTGTCTACTTCCACTCAAAAGGAAATGGTGGAGGATCATGTTACCCCTTATGGCTAGCTGATACAAAAGAATCTACTGGACACCTGCAGGTATTAAAAAGGTCTTACGTACTGGAAAGCAAGCTGTAATTAACTCTTTTATGCTAGTCAGCAACTATTTAGTTTGTGGAGGGGTTATTTAAACACTTGAAACCTTTCCTCCTCCATACACTTCAGAATTTTCATGCTATTTTCAACTAGTATCTGTTTTTCTGTATTCAGTGTTCCCTCATATTTCACAAAACAAAAAAGTTTGACACACTTGGCTCTGCTGAATTGAGAATATTCTGAAAATCCACCCAAGCTTCCTCTGGAGTTCAAGATTGATTATATTTTAGCTTGGCAAGTCAGATCCAACTCTTTCCGTGGCCAGCCAGAAATCATTCCCAAAGAACAAAAGTGAGTGAAACATGGTCATTCTGGTCCAGCTGCCACGATACCTGGTAGAGTAGGATCTTGCCAACAAATCAGGTAGCAGAGTTGTTGCAAAAGAATCTTTTCAGAGGCCACATAAGGTGATTTTACAGTACCCCAACCTTGTGTTGGGGACACAGAATCCTAGCGGCACAGAACAAGTCACATTCCTTAAAAAGGGCAAATAACTCAGTACCAAATTATCCCTTGGTCTTTACTTGCTCCCTTGTTGACCAAATTTTCCACAGATGTTTCTGTCCATCTGTATATGTATCTCAGTATAAATGACCTTTGCAACAGGCTCAGCTCATGTACATGTGTACATGAATCATCTCAGAGACACGTCAGCCCCTATCACTAGGGCCATGTCAGGAAGCATTGTACACTTACACTCTCTGTGTTGAGTATCAGGCTTAATGGAATTTTGTCCAAGGTTCAGACACATGTAAGAAAACATGCATTTGTGTGATCACGTCAGTCCACACAAGCTTTTCTTTTTAGGCAGAACTAATCCCACATAATATATATTCATACTAAATTGTACAGATCCCACCAACTATGCCGAGTAAGTTGTATATACAGTCATGGGTAGGAATTTCATAAAATTGCAGCATGTACTGCCATCTGTTAAGATTTACCCATGGTTTCTACTGGCAGTCAACCTTTATTTTCAGAAATATAACTTTCTAGGCAGAAATTGCAGTTTCCAAGGTCAGGACTGAGTAAATTTGAACTCACTGAACATAAAATTCCTTTGCTAAAGAAAAACCCACCTCAATCAGATGCTGAAAAAAATGAAAAAAGGCTTTAAAAGTAACCAAAGTAGGTTACTTTAATTTAAAGAATAAATCATTCTGTTTATATGAGGAGATGAATGTCAAATTTTCATTTCTCTAGTGAACTTGTCACTGCATGCAAATCAGTAGCAACTGAAATTACTAAAACCTTCGTGTCCAAAATTCAACACTCTTCTCATCTCTAAACAGGACTTCTCAGTGCTGGTCCAATTCTGAACCAGACGATGCAAAAAACAAGACGCTTGCTTAACATCACAGGGAATTTTAATTCTTGGAAAAAAAAAAAACCCAACAGGTATGTTATCATATATTAAGAGGAATATATACATAACGAATTAAATGAGGAAGATCATTCCCCTTCAGTTAAAAAAATTAGGTATAAATACATTATAAATAACATACACATATTTTCCAGAGTCTTAGAATCAAGACAGAGTAAACAACCAAAAAACACCCAAGCCAAGCCTACTCAATAGAACATATTATAAAAAACTTTGGCTTCTGAATGAGGACCTTTTTTTTTTATTTCAATAATTAGCTTTCTTCTGGTATTCAATTTCATGTTCCCTCTTTGAAGCTATCTTCTTTTTCCTACTGAAATGAAAGCATTATTTTCATTAGCAAAGGTTTTGTGATAAGAGGTAGGTGAAATATGTATTTCCCCAAAAGAGGAAAAATAAATACTTTAGTATTTTCTTCATCCAGAATCCATAGGTTTATTTTAGGAGAGCCACTTCTGACTCATTAGAAGTCAAAACTAGACTAGGATGAAGAGAAATACTAATTTAGCTGTTATAGGTTAATTTCAAATGCTACCAACAAACTTTTCAAAGGAAGGTTAATTGAATTATTGCTTATGATCCTCAGAGCAGTCGTATCTGGAACAACTGATTTGGCTACAGAGATGGATCTAACAAGAAAGACAAATTCCTCTAATCTGGTTACTGTGGGGTAAAACAGAAGAAAACATAGGCAGATGTTTTGATGATCTCTCTACTGTAGTCACATTTTGTCAAGGACCAAAAGGCATTGTAAATTATACTAGTCACGTGCTTCCTGTTAAAATTTTGTGTAGGACTCAGTGACTATGAGAATTTTTAGAAGACACAAACCTAAGAATCCGGGATTCATAGGGATTAAAAAGTGGGATACTTTCTGTTTACCACAGTACACTGAGAGTGTCTGGGACTTCATGGAGTACTTATGAAAGGTGGTGCTTAAACTCCACTCCAAAAAGAAGGAAAGCTTGGAAGGACAGCAGAAGGAATCTGAAAAAAATTGTCACATAGTATGGTCCACGGAATTTTGTCTGATGGAGTGGAGACAGTATTTGGTGCAAAGAGTCTTTAACAAATATCTCTCCTAGAACTGTTCTTTGACCAGAAGGAAACACAAATCAAATTAGGATAGGCTTCTGATACTGAGCTGGAAAATATGTTTGTAAGCTGAATTGACTAAAGAAGGTTCTGCACGGGAAATCCCAGGCGAGGAGAGCAGTGGATCTTCTATACAGATGTTCTCATACAAACATCATGATGAAAACATTAGCACAGACTCTAATGTGGAGGGAAGGTGAATTCAGGGTTTGGATCCTTCTGTAGAGGCCAGGCTGAGATGGATGATTATTCAGAAAGTAATATTGTATGGCTCCCAGGATGAGTATGTATACGGAGATGCTGGTTGAACATAATTATAAATTTCAAGTATATTTTCAAAAGTTGGCTGCCTCTCTTTTGCTGTTGAACTTTCTTATTACTTTTCTGCTACTTGGTGACTGTTAAAGATTTTCCCACAAAGACGAAAGGGAGCATGAACATTAAGCCCACACTCTGCATCATCTGTCCCTGTTGTATCTGTGCTATTAAGTTTTATTATATTTGTCTACCTACTCCTACAAAGTTCTACTCAGGTTTCTTAGATAAAACAGGATGGGAAAAGAGCTCCAAAGGGGATGACCCAGAGCTGTCTTCCTGTTTTTTTTCTAGTGGCCAGTAAACCAGGGTAAGAATTGGGCATACTAAAGAGTTGTCCCAATTGTTTTATTGATGGGAATATTGCTTGTCTCTGAAAGAATTTGCTCTTTCATCACACAAGACATGGGGCAAAGTAAGAGAGGATGGGAGCCATTAAGCTGAATACTAGTTCTAGACAACAGTAGCTCGATACAGTGTCTAAAAAAAACCCATTATATATATGTATATATACACATATGTACAGCAGTGTTCTTTCATTTTATGACTGCTATCTTTGCCTTAGCTCTACCTGAAATAACATATGAAAAATACAAGTCACAAAGACCTTCTTCCACAGAATATGCAGGCAGAAGTATGCAAAAGGAAGCAGCAGCTGGGGTAAAAGAGGAGAAGGCAGCGGCACTGCAATTATTGTGTAAAAGGCCAGGGAGTCATCGACTTAGGAAATGACTGTACCATCACACTTGGTGTGATGGCTTAAAGGCCTTTTTCATGGGAAGCTCTACCAAATCTGCACTCACAAGAAGCCTTCCAACTTTGACATACTTGCTAATGCTAAGATGTGATGTCACTGCTCTGCTCATGTGTAATTTGGGGTGGATGTGAGTTTTTTTGTACTATGGCCTTCTTTTACTGAGAGTCGCTTCTTCACACAGAATAGCTGCTAATATAACCCTTGATGGCTATTAGAATGATATAACTAGGCTTCAGAAATTTGAAAGCTCTTCATTAATGCTTCTGTCTAGCCATGGAAGTACACTCTTTAAAGCAGGGTTGGGAAATATTTTCCTTAATGGAAACCAAACAGGAATTTCAATTACCTTTCTGCAGACCAACCATAAGGCTACATCTCGGTCTTATTTCCCCACTCCTTGCAGTCCCGCCTCCTAGTACCCCCTGCAGCTCTCCATGTTACACTGTGATCTTGCATGGCCTACAGCCCTGCTGTGCCCTGGCCTTCCAGCCTCCTGTCTCCAGAATCCAGCCAGCGCACAGCACTAGCTCAGAGTCCCCACCAGCACGCTGCCCGGGGTTTTGCCACTGCACCAGGATCCTTCCACATCCCACAACAAGCAGCCCCATACCACCACCACCAAACACACCAACGCTGTTGTGCTCCCCCCAGTACTCAGGCTTCCCTAAGGGCTGCCCACAGCGTCTCTCAAACATTGCTCAAGTCCTGCACAGGACACACAGGACTGGTTTGGAAGGTCATCTTCGCAAATAAAATGGAAAAAAAAATATTAGAGACTCATGAGAAGCGTGGCTGTATGGCATGCTAGCAATAAAAGCTCTGACTGACTTACAAACCAACTTCATCAGTAAATACCTACTGGGATTTGTTTCCCCAGATAAGTACTGCTATCTTTTTCACGCACATACACAGTGCAGTATTCCAGCCCATTATTTCTTACTTAACTCATTTACCTTTTCCCAGCACATTGTACAGTTTTTTGCCATTTTCTATCTGTGAATTTCACAGCAGAATGGAGAATCAGGCCAGACATATCTGATGCATGAAACTTGTATGTCTTCCAAAATGTCTGATCAAACTTAATCCACAACAATTCCAAACAGCAGAAGGTATCATTAAACTATACATTAGTTGTTTATAGTATGTACAGATGTTAACAACACCTGGAATTATGTACTCTGAATTGTGAGATAATTTCTGATGAACAAACATTGAAGACAGTTGTGATACATTGTCCCTCTAAGCCTACTTATAAGAAAAGTAAGGACTTCTGTTTGAATAAATCTCACTTTCCTCTTGACCTTTTTTCTACTGCTAGAGAAGTTACGCTTGTGGTTTTTAATTTGTCTCTCAAACATGAACTCAGTTTATTAAAGACAGAAGTAAATTTGGTGTTACAGAGATTATGTTTAGCTTTGCAATTCTGGTATTAATTCATTCTTACAACTAATCACAGGGTGACACAATTTTATTTTCCAAAGAAGCTTGATCTCTTATTAGCATAAACAGTTACTTTATGAGTTGTTGCCTGAAGCTAAACTGTTGCCTTGGTAGCAAAAAATGAAGTACAGATGCCCTCTAGGCCAGAAGAACTAAAACTTTTAATAGTGCTGCATCCCGTACACTTAAGTTTTGCTGTTAAATGTTAACACATACAATCCAAAGCAGAGAATAACAAATGCTGACCTCCACACTCAGGCATTTGATTTTAATATCTACACCTCAAGAAGATTCAAACTGCTAGCAGAAACCTTAACATGAAAAACAGAATATATGAAATAGATATGAAAGATAAGATCAAATACAAACATGAAATAAAAGTGCAACATACACCCTGGTGCAATTTCTGAGTATTTATAGTTCAAAGGAAACTAAAACACACAGCTTCTGGACCTGTGGCAAAGGATGGTTTCTGTTAGTGACCTCTGCTGTGAACACTAATTTGTGCTGTGCCATATGTCTGTATGGTGATGTACAGCCCCACTCTTCATTGTCTTGGTTAATGCACAGTATTCAAAGAAAGTATTTACTGTTATGTTAAATAACATCTCATGTATCTATCTTGACTCTGATCCTGGATGCAGAAGTCTTTTCAAAGTTTTCCTCTGTGGCCCAATGAGGTCACTCTTTGGCTTGAGAGGTTAGGGTGTCTCTGGGATGTTGTCACTTTCCACATTACCAACATATAATGTATACACTGGCCCTTGGCATCAATGTGAAATTCAAATCAGCATAGCACAGGACATAACCCTTTTGTATTTTTGGACGCTAGCCCTGGATATTTCACTGTGTCATGTCACCAAAGAGCCAAACTCTGTGCAGTAGTGACAGGATTTCCTAGTGTGTGCCCTGTATATATGGCATTGGAGGTGTTACTGAACTGCAAAGAATAAAAGCATATACACATAGACTATCATAGCCATCCTGTTTATACCAGTTGTGCTTCAGCTATTTTGTTCCTATTTTTCTTATTTCAGTGAATTAAATAGTTGTCTTTATGTATGTTTAGAGAAGTGTATTCATTTATGCTCAGCTCATCTTTGCATCTTAGACCAAATACAGTGACCCAAATATACAAATTTACACAAGATTTTATAGACATCACAGTATGAAGTATTTAAAATCCTGAAAGCACTCATTCAATATGTAAGAATTTCATTTAATGTACTTTGGGAGGGGGGGAGAAGAGAAACACAATGTGCCTCTTCCATAAACTAAATTAAATTGCTTTTCATTGACTCAGGTTACCCTGGGCACTGCTCATTCTAATGCTGCCTTATTAAATTCAGGGAAGGCTGATACAGCGAAGTCCGGGGTAAACTAAACAGTGTTCAGATGCTACACTTCAGATACATATTTCAGATGCTGTCTTTGAAGAATGACATGTAATGGAAAGAGTGCTTAACTTGCTCCAGGAACGCATCTTTAAAAAGTCTTCTGCTGTCAAATTACAGTAACTTAAAGACATTTAAGCTGGCAAGGTCATTAACATTTTAAGCATATGCTACACCACGATTACTGCATACTTCCTGACATTCCTATAAAACCTAGTGCTCTTGGGAAACTGATGGCTCACGGGGTTGTTAATGAGTGAGAGACCCTTCGCCTCTTGATCACTGGTCTGAATTCTGTTTAATCTGGAAGCAGCAAAGAACTGCCAGTGGCTGGTGGTGTTTATGAATTAATTTGATAACTACTCTTGGTTTAGACTGTAGCAGGAAAATTTAAAAACCTTTCCTTACCTTCCTTGCCCCCTTATTCACGCAGTCATCTCTGATGTGTCTGGATCAGCATGGCACAGAAAACTACAGACTCCTACAAGAGACTGCACAGACGAAATGTCAGTGGTCATACAGCTTCATCGTGGTTTGCCGAGGTGACCGTATAGCTCACTGGGTACACAAAAGGTGCAGTATAGACCTACAGACTCCAGGTCAGATTACAAACTCTTCTTTCTTCCCAGGGATACTGCTGTGTGCTGGGAAGAAAAATTTTTCTTTATGAATGAGTAAGATGAAGTTATGGGATTTGCTTTAAGGACTGTGCTGGGTGCTTCTGGAAAACATGAGGGCATTTCCACCTCATTACCTCATTTGCTTGTAATGAAGGTTTCCTCTTAAAACATGTTTTTGGTAGAGCTGGTTATAAAATCCCTTTTCTTACAACTTGGCAGATACACAATCCAGATATGGCACCAACAGTGATCTGTTTCCCTGGCATATGGGACTTTTAAATGCATTAGGGAAGAAACATCCTGGAGGGGTAAGTAACAGAGGTGGGACTCCTCTTATCTGGTAGACCGAGGCAAAGACTCCCCCCACTTTCCGCTTCCCCTTCTCTTTCCCCTCTTTCCTTGTCATGCTGGACCTGTGTTAATTTAATGAAAAAATAGTATGCGTTACAAAGGAGGAATGGTCTGAATCAGACAAGGTATTACCAGATGGTTCCCACTATCTTTCTACTGCACGTCATTCTACTATTCGCTCTTCAGCCTGGTTAAAGCACTTTCCTAATGTGTTGAATGAATACCTTCCTGTGACATCTAAGACAATGAGCATTATTAGACCATTTATGAAACAGCAGTATCTCCAGGTAAAAAGACTGAATTGTTACTGGAAGTACATGGGCTTATCAGAAATAGTGCGGCCAGCAGGAGTAGGGAAGTGATCGTGCCCCTGTACTCGGCACTGGTGAGGCCGCACCTTGAATACTGTGTTCAGTTTTGGGCTCCTCACTACAAGAAGGACATTGAGGTGCTGGAGCGTGTCCAGAGAAGGGCAACGAAGCTGGTGAAGGGTCTGGAGAGCAAGTCTTATGAGGAGCGGCTGAGGGACTGGGACTGTTTAGTCTGGAGAAGAGGAGGCTGAGGGGAGACCTTATCGCGCTCTACAACTACCTGAAAGGAGGTTGCAGCAAGGTGGGTGTTGGTCTCTTCTVCCAAGYAACTAGCGATAGGAYGAGRGGAAATGGCCTCARGTTGCRCCAGGGGAGGTTTAGATTGGACATTAGGAAAAATTTCTTTACTGAAAGAGTGGTTAAGCATTGGAACAGGCTGCCCAGGGAAGTGGTGGAGTCACCATCCCTGGAAGTATTTAAAAGACGTGTAGATGTGGTGCTTAGGGACATGGTTTAGTGGGCATGGTGGTGTTGGGTTGACGGTTGGACTTGATGATCTTAGAGGTCTTTTCCAACCTTAATGATTCTATGATTCTCTGATTCTCCACGTATTGGTATCTACGTCTTTCATTCTGAAGACAGAGATTTTCTTAGGCTGCATCTGAAGTGATGTGTGGATATGTGCCATGATGTTCTCAGGTGTCCTGTGATCATCCAGACTAGAGACAAGCTCAGAGCAGACCAGGATTTCTATCCATTCCACATGCCAATATTCCCACTTAGTAGAAGTCAAGGCATCAAGGAGTGGAGAACCTAATGAATGCTTGAGTCCTACACAATATGCAGCTGGGATGTGGCTAAGTGGGACACACCAACTACATATATCTAGTCTCCAAAAATGTACAGCAAGTGATTTTTTGAGTCTTTTTCTGTTAACCTGGTACAGTTTTAAGTACTGAGAAGGAAATTCTGACTCTGCTGGAGCCTATGATGAACCTCCCATTGACTTAAGCAAGGATAGCACTTCAATTTGGTAACAGCATAGTTTAGCTTCTCACTCTTCTAAAAAGTTCTTCCTGGTTCGTCTCTGATCTACAAGGAGGCCACAGCTTACACCACCCACAGCTCTGCAGTCCCCAGATCAAAATATTTTGCATCTGTTTTCTGACATTATCTTACTGTAGTTAAGTAAGTCTAGCAGCTGCCTGCTCAGAGAGACAGAATGGGAATAAGTGTGATAGAATGTAAAACATTGCTAAGCCTAGATGACAACTTTGGTGATATTTACTGCTTCTCACCTTTTCTTAATTACAGGATCAGCAGAGAGAATCATTCCTCACCTAATTTTCCTGCCCCTTCATTTGCCATATGCAACTGGTTACAAAAATCAGCTCACTAAGTAACTATCTGTGGCCCAGCATTGAGACTGATTCCACAGGGATCTGAGATTAATATTAATGACTATTTTTAATTAATTTTGTATAGGATGGAGATTGTTGAGAATAAACTCAAGATGCTATAAGCTGGGAAGGGATGACAAATTATTTAAGGATAAGATTAAAGTGCATCACAGTGAATGAATGAGAGAACCAGACACAATCAGTGGGGCAAAATATGGGTAGTAGCTAACATCCCAATAGGAGATGGAGCATTCCAGCTTGCTCGGTGGCTCCTATTCCTCAGGTACAGTTTGTGATAAACCAGAGGAAGTCAGGTGTATTAGGGAGGCTTTCTGGTCATTATCTGCTGTCTACAAATGGTTCTGAATTAGCTAGATGCTGTTGTTATGTCTGTACAAGTGTACCGTGGGTCTAAACGGGGCATGAATTTCAGCACTAGATCATGATCATTTATATTGTTTAATTGTTAGCATGCTGCCTGGCATGAATTTGGTCCACACTGATTAGTGCTCCCCCAGACAATGCCACAGCATGGCTCAGCAGTAGGACAAGGTCCATTTTCTGTAAGTAGCAAGGACAGATGATATCAGGAGAAGACCTTAGTCATATAGTTATAAGCTCTGACATGCCTCTGCCAGAGAACAGGCCATGGCATTATAATGTTTATTAGCAGAAAGAGATGCAGCCCATATGTTTGCATTGTGTCATGCCTTTGGAGGAAAACTGCATATGCAACGAATCTATCCATTTGCCCTCTTTTTAAAATAAAGTTGTTGTGTCTTGGAAGGAGGGCCAGATATTTTACAGAAATACCGATAAATGAGTTGGCTTTAGTTACTTCAGCCTACACAGACAACAGCCTCACTATATGTGTCATAAGAGCTGTAGAAACTAGCTCTGCAGAAACTAACTAGTGGATGAAGCAGTATGGATGTTCCCCCAGCCAAAAGACATTATCCCAAACACAGATGTCTTTTCATATTTAATGATTCCTTATGAACATATATTTGTAGCTTCAACAATAATGATAGAGTCGTCTCTGCTGGATCTTGAAAGAATAAATTTCTAAAGTCTCAACCAAAAAGACCATATCGCTAAGGTGTGTCATTCCCAGTCATCACTGGGCATATGTGAAGCACCACAGAGAAACATGTGGGCAATCCCTGGTTTAACTATAAGATGGCCAGCGTCTGGCACCCATTGCGTTATCCTCAGCTGAGGCACAAGCCTCCTGCCTTCATGCCTCATGTCCACAAAGCCAGACTGTTGACCTTCCTGTCCAAGTTATTGACCTTCAGGTCTTTCTTCAGGCCAGGTTGTTTTTCCTGGTCTCTGGAGGAGAAGAGATGAGTTTATGATGAGTTTACAGGTCTTTGGAGAGATTCTGGTTGTAAGACGTGCATTATTTTGGTGACAGAGTTACTTTTGTAATGCATAGTATGTCTAGAACATGCAATGGGCAGGGTTTTTACGTTTCTTTTTATGCTAGTATGTTTAAAAGGTTTATTTTTCCTGTCAAATTTAGCTATGCTTTCAAAAGCGCAAACACTTCTTGATAGGACAGCAGACATACTTGTAAGAAACTCCAAATTGTTTCCTTCGCCCACTCCCCATTTTAGATCATCTTTCACATGGGAACAGCTTCCCTCCTCCTCACTCACCTCCTCCTCCAAAAAATTTCTGACATCTGTTCCTTTACCTCTCTAGCAGCCACTCTCCCCTCATCATTTGCCTTTTGTTTTATGGTATCCACTTGCGCACTTCAACTCTGTGCTCTTTGGGGTACGAGCTGTTATGTGTGTTGCACTTCTAACCCTTTGTAAAGCATCTTAAATGTTATAGACATTTACAGCACAATATAAATGATAATGTAGTTAGACTGGAAAGGCAATTCCCTAGTTAACACCTCCCACGTGGTGATTAAGTACTAGGCTCAAAAGCRTACAGCAAACCCAGTGCAGATACATTTCTAGAAAGAGACTGCAAATTCCTAACTCCAGATGGTCTGCAGTTGGTGAATAATTACATGGATTGTTTGGTGCTTCACTAATCAATTATGACAGCAACAAGGAGAAAAAGCATGTCTGGGTAAAGGAAAATGTCCTTTGGATAAACCCCAAGTTATCATTTTGTGCATTTGATCTGCTCATCAAACATAATCTTTTTTCCCTTTTCTGGTCTTATGCTGTTTTTAATTGTTTAAGAATAAATCCAGAAAGAGCAGTTGGGTTTTTTTCCTATAAAATACACAAGAGGAGAGGCTGAACAGCACCAGCACAACTGGTGCAGCAAAGCTGCATTGTATTTCACAGACTGCAAAAATTATAAATGGAAGAGGAAGGGGCAGAAAATTAATCTCCTGCATTAGGTTCTGGAGACCATGAAGCCTTCTCCAATTATTTCTGTAATATCAGCACAAAACCTGCAACTTAGAATGTAGAAAACAAGGATTGGAAGGGAGAATGCCAATCTCCAAATTTCTTCCTTGCAGCATGAAAACACAGTTTGTATTAAAGAAAAATAACAGTAATGATCTAAATCAGACCATAAGCGATGAATATGGGGTCAGCTTTAACTGAAACATATAGAACAAAGTCCAACATTATCTTGATTACATACTGACCAGTTTAATTTGATCGGTATAATTAAATACATAAAAGATAGAAAGGGTGGATGGAGATACTGCAGGAGTCAGAAGTAGGATAGGAAAAAAAAGGGAAAAAAGTACTAAAAAGTCCAGTTATCCTATCAAATCTGTTGTTCTGAGTGCAGATATCTTTGAGGTTCCTTGCACTTACATACAGTATTTTGCAACCTAGTATTTRCCAATGGGCCAGGAAACTGTTAGATCACCTACATTTTCTTCTGAAGTAATACATCTTGAAGAAAAGAACTGCATGGCAGTAGACACAATAAAATTTAATGAGCATGATAAACTGCATGTCTGTTGTTCAAAGTTTGGACATAAGAGCAGCAGAGAGCAGAGACACAATGTGCTGTATTTCAACCTGTCTGGATTTTCCATCAAATAAGCAAAACTAGTTTTCAAATACTGTAGGCATGACTCAGAAAAATACAAGTGGGCAATATAGAAAGGCTATGAAAGCAGTGAGGTAAAAAGTACAGAATAACTGAATTTCAAGATCTAAAATTACAGAAGATTTATCCATATTAAGGCTAACTACTGTTTGTCTCTCAGTACTACTTCGTTAGAGTCATGTAGCATATAACTAACCTGGTCTTCTTAGGGAGGACAGTTGCCAAAAGGTGGATACTGCACGCTAATGACATTAATACTTCCTTCTAGTACCAGCCTAAGTAATTTGGAATGAGATCTACATAAATTATGTGCAGATACTGCTGGTGGCAGTGCTTTTGCTGATGTTTTAGAAGATATGCCTGGAACACAGGCTAAGCTAACAAAGTATTGATCCATGTACAATGGGAAGAAGATTAGGTGAAGAATAAGCTTTTATCTGCTTTTCTTTTCTTCATTACCTTGGACTTAAAATATGTTGAAAAAAGCCTTAAATAGAACAGTCACTAACCTTTTATTGTTCCAAATGACCAAAGTTGCAATAAGTTGCTTTTCTTACATTCATTTGCTTACAGACCACTATATGGTCTATTTCACTATGTGTCTTGCCCAAAGAAGACTCATCTGTAAACAGCAGTTTTTAAGGTGGCATTTAAAGTAAGCTACTGAGGGGCTCACAAGAAATGCAAGAGAATTCAGGACTGGTCAACTCTGACTGAACAGTAAAAGAAAAAGCAACGGATTTGGCTGGGACCGTTTCTGACAGAATTTGTAGAAGCCTTCTTGACAGAATGTATTGTTGAAATGCAGAGTACAGTACAGTACACCCCATCTTTCCATATCATTCTAGTTGTTCCCAGATGGTACAAAGCAGAGTCATTCCCTCCTCTGTAAATCTCTTATTCTCTCTTCTTTATGTCTTAAGCACCAACATACCTAAGTTGCTCCTGCTGATTTCTTACAGGAGATCACTTCTATCTTTCAGTATTTCTAACAAGCATTTTTATTCTTTTCTATCTACAATATGCATAAAGCCTACACATCTCAGCTCTCTTTCTGTGATCACACTTAGTTTCCTACAATTTGCTTCTACAAGCCAGTATTGAAAAAAATTAAGCTTTTCACCTGTTGAATCTTTGTACTTTTCTAAATGTTTCTAGGGTTTCTCATGCTTTTCTCTGTGAGAAGATACAGCTGAATTGGAATTCTGCCTCCACTTCCCTTTGAATATCTTTGTGGTTGGATATAAAATTTTCCAGATAACTGAATTTATCTATTGCTTCTGCAGTTGATCACTAGGTAATGTTTGCTTGCATCCTATCTGTGGTAACTGAATCAGCATACACGCATTTCATTCCCTCCCACAGTAAGGTCCTTAATGTGGTTTTCACTCGTGGTTTTCACTAACTCCAGCATTTGCTGCCTATTATCTAGGACTGCAGCTTGCCTTGTTATCTCATCGGCACATCTGACTTGTTCCCCGAGGGGTGGGACATGCCATTCCTTTTTAGTTTGCAAATCCTTTCAGAGCTTCTCTCAAAGCAAATTCTCTATACATGTTGAAAAATTATGGGCAGCATATGTTACTGTTTTACGCACTAATGAAAAAACCCACTATTCATGGCTGCTTGCTGCTGTTCACAGATGTTCAGAGCCCAATACTGACTTATCAGGATGTGTTTATTGATAGCTTGCACTTCGCAGTTTTATTCCATAGCCCATCTGGGTTAACTGACTACTCCTCCATGCCAATACCACCAACCTCTTCTGGATAGACACCCCATGGATTTTTCTGCCTCTGGACAAGAAGCAATGGGCTGCTGAATATCTATCTTTTGATGTTCTAAAAGCCAACAATTGTTCTTCCAACTCAGGGTGTTCTTTGCTTGCTACATGTTCATCCTTCAGCATCACTTGGCTCTTAGTCATGATGCCATACCCATCTGTACAAATATCTTGGACATTCAATTTAGGTGTTAAATGAAGAATGAATGAACATGAAAGCAACAAAGTTCAACTAGAATTCTCTTTCTTTCAGTAAACCAAGACGAGTAGTAATTTCCCATTACTTCTTTTGGAGAGCTTATACATCCAACAGCCAAACTTTCACAGTTAGGTCCCCAGTTGCAAGGGTGATAGCTTTCTTTCATTTTTAATGAATGTCTCTTCGAGCTTTTGATAGAACTCATCAACTGCAACTTTCTCATCTGCTGTCGTAGGAGTGTTAATCTGTGTGATCGACATATTGACTGGATTTGCTAGAAAAAGAACTGTAATGATTTTATTGCTGATTGGATTATATCCAAACATATACTTTGATCTCCTCTTGGATATGACAAACACAACGCAAGTTTCTTCTAATTTTTCTGAGCTTAAGCAGCACCCCGAGTAGCTGTTCATCATCCTAGAATGACACCTATTATTCCACTGCAGCGCTGAGTCTATATTTATCTGCTTCAGATTTTTCCAATTCTTTTTTCACAATAATGTGCTTTTTTCCCCCACGCATTTCATGTTCCTACATTAACTCTTGGTCTGCAGAAGACTGGTGGTATAACCATCAGGGATTATCTTCCTAGAGGCTTGGTAGAGCCACAAATACTCTATATGACCAATGACTCTATATGAACAAATACTCTATATGAACCTCTTCTGAGCTGTAGTGTCCTGCATTCTATCATGGGAGAAAGATAAGAGGATGGATCTGCTGGCCATTGCTCTGCCATGCTCTTTTCTTAACGCAGCACCCTCTCCAATTGTCATCCACCCAGTCATGCACATCTTCTGAAGTTTTTCAATTTACCTGTACCATGGTCAGCATTTGGAGTTTGCATACTCTACTGATCCTACAAGTAATGAACTCATCTGACAAAAGTCAGGTGACTTGGTGAATATTTGATCCACAAAAAAGAGTGATGAAAGTGGAAGTACAAAAGGGATGAAAACATGGGTTTGGGAACTGATGGAGCAGGTCACAGAAGCTGGAGGAAGTACAGAGCATTTGAAAACCAAAGGGTGAGTTTGAATATTTAACAAGTTACTTTAAGGAATGCATGTAGTAAGTGTTGCTTAGCTGTAAGCAGGAGTTGGGTGAGCACTGTGAAACCTCCAAAATGTAGCAGATCTGACGCACCTATGGTCAATCTTCTTTTGCATCTCGCAACATTTTATATTTATATTTCAACTGGAAACACAACCCTATTAAAACTGCAGCTCAAGTTCATTTTTAAACTGATTAACTGCTTGTTAGAACATGTTTCTCTTTTGAAGGTACTCCTTTGCTACAGAGCACAAAATGGCAGCTTAAGGAAAAAGGAAAAAAACCACAACAACTTCCTATTCTTTCTTGAACACTTGCATAATATTTATATGTGTGTTTCTGAGCTGAAATAAATTTTACTTCTAGGGACAAACCTGCCACTCATGTTCCACTAAATCATTCTGCTTTTCTGGGGTGCAAGTCAAAGCAGAATTTGGGATATATCTGGGATATCTCTTCATAATTTTGCATTATATTCCTCAGTGGCTTTCCTAGCTTCATCTTCAGGACTTCTCTCATATTAATTCTTTTAATTAACTTTTTTCTTCCTTCAGATATCTGTGGATATGACCTTGCAGAAAAAACATGGTGGTGTCAATACTTTCAGTCTGGTCTGTAATTTCTTCCATCAATCCCTCTTCATGAGAAAAAGAGGCAAATGAATGGCAGGGTCGAAAGCTGCCTTTTATTAATCATTATGAGATGTCATTAGGACAGATTGTCTGCTTTTTTTTCTGTTTATCTGAACACATTAGAATTTCACTCTTAAGGATTTTTGACTCTAAGCTGTGATGCAGATATTTTAGGAAACTATACATATCACCAGAAAAAGACTCTTCTGATTGAGTCCACCCACTGGTCTAACTCTCTGTCACACATGTCAGGTTCAGCAGCTGCCTAGAGGCTCTCCATATGATCATAGAAACCTTTAGATGATGACAAAACCATTGCAATGTGAATTTGGACCTAGTGCTGGCAATGAAAGTAGTATTTGTTTAGTCTGTTCTCCTTGGGTTCTTCATGTACTTTTCTCCAGAGCAATCCTGTAATGCAAGAAGTCCCATTGATTTAAATAGACTCTTTTGCTTGGAAAGGCTGCACATGAGATTTGAAAAGTAAAAAATTGTTACATCTAATCTTCTCTCAGAAGAATTTTATAGAATTATGTAGCCACATGTTTAAACTGCTTAGAATGATATCCTGGTACTCTAGAAAAATGTTTTCAATATGTACAACATAAATCCATAACTTTTACCTCATATTTATGAAATGTAGAAAAGAGGAACTATTTTTTTCCTTCTAATTTTTGCATTATAGTAGGCAATTATGATCTTTTATAGACAGATACTCACCCACAGTTACAACAAATCATTATAATTTTTATTACCAGCAATTAAAATACAACAGCAGTGTATTTCATTTCAGATGCACTTCATTCTTCTCAGGGTCTACATGCTTGTAGTTGCAGTATCATAAAAATCAATATGAAGTGAACACAAATGCAAAAATATGAATGACGATCAGTGAAGAACTCAGAGAAACCCCTTGGCTGGATCCTATCTCAGAGAAGTTTAAGTGTAGCTGCAGCATTGTCAAATCTTATAGAACTCATTTTGTATAGCCATGTTATTATGCACTTTATTATTTTTGTTAAATTGTGGGTTTGGTTTTTTTTAATTACTCATGAGAATATGGAGAAGAGTCAGCTAGTGAAAGAAAGTCAGGATAACCATTTTATTTAGTCTAAACATTTTTTAAGTTGGCCTGATGACAACTCACGTGTCCTCATTGTTTGGGAAGCCTGTATAAAAGATGCAGTGACCAAATCCATACTGCCAGCATGAAGTATGGTGCTGACCTACATAGCCCCTTGGCTGTTATTTCATTTCTGGTGTGGACAACTGACTACGATCCATACTTGTATGAAATATTAGGGCTGCTGTATCTGCATAAGCAGAGATCATGACTTTCTCTTTGCCTATTGCTATTGCAGCTCATAACTGGTATATTCTGGTGCACCAGTAAGGAAAGATCTTTGTCTACCTTTACCCATGCAGATGTACTATTCCTGACTCCAGCTGCACAGACTGGATATAAGCGACACATTATGATGGCCTTTTGACTAAAAGTCACTTTCTGCCCAGGGGAAATGCAAGCACTAGGAAAGTAAGCCATAACACAGTATCTTGATCAAAGTAAATAAGCACATTCAGGCTTTTGAACCCATTCCTAAGAAAGCAAGGATGATTTAGCTGTAATGGTAGCAGGAGTTGGTGCAGAAGATGTGGTTCCCTGTTTTGCCACACAGTTCTGGTGTGACTTTGAGCAGTGATGGAATTACAGAGCTTAGGCTAGGAAAAAACTCATGAGGTTATTAAGTCCATCTRTCTGCCCTGAAGGAAGATCAGCTGCATCTCTGCCAAGGTTTGTCTAAATGCTCTTAAAAAACATTCAGTGACTGGGGCTCTAAAACCTCTAGGCAGTCTATTTCTGTGATTAATTCATACTTATCTTTAGGAAGATTTTTTTTTTCTCCTGATGTCTAGCTTAAACCTCCTTTACTACAATTTGAGCCTGTTGCTTTTGTCTTATCCACCATGGACTCGGAAATACTTTCCTTCTTTTGCAGCAATTTACTTATTAAGCATTTAAAGAATGTCAGTGAGTCTCCACTCTTCTCACCTCAAGTCTAAGCAGTATGTAAACAGTTTAGGTGTGTAAACCCATGCTTCAGAAATTACTTAGTTGGGCGGTAGACCGCACATATACCTTTGCCGAAGGGAGTGTTCAGACCTACAAAGCCATTGTTAATATCAGACATTGTACTTCTAGGAACAGGACTATTGCAATTGCCAACTTCCACCAACAGTCTTTTCAGTAGTCTTTTCACTAACAGCTTCAGCTAGAACACAATGGTTTAGTATTTAAAAGTCAGCCAACTCAGGTGTTTACCACTGATATGCAACAGGGACAAATGGCCAAGTGCCAAAAGGACTACTTAAATGCGAGATTATAGTTATAAGATTTACCTAAGCAACAAAGTTCCAGAAAAAACATCCTGAGACTCCTAAGTACCAGTTTGTGGAAGCCCTTCAGGAAATCTGCATATTGAAGTATTTTAAGAAACATGAAGAGCTTGTGGGGGTAGCAAGTTCAGAACAAGGCTTCCCTGTATTCAAGTGCGTTGGAGAATAAGAAAACTGAAACATGCTAACTGCTTTCTAAATACTGACAAAAGAGATTTATTCTAATGGATTTTCCAGTGAGCAATCTTGAAGTTCTTACCCAGAATTTATATTTACCCAGTCTCCAAATTTCAGTGAGATCCCTACAGAAGGAATAAGAATTTTCATGTACAACTTACGCTTGCACACGTGAAACATACCTCATGTCAGGAGGACACAAACTGTTAAGAGGAAAGTATGGTCCAATGTAAAACAGTAAATAGAGGTGCTGATAACTAGAAGGCTGCCTGATAACTCGGCGGAGTTGTGTTCCTCTGTACTTTCTACAAGTAAGGATCCTTCCCCTCTTGACCTCCAGGGACAACTGTTCTTTCAAGAAGAGAATTCTGAATAATAAGAAATGTATTCAAGTAGAAGTGAAGGGCGGAGTGCAAGAGGGAAATGATTCATTACCATAACTGAAGTAGAAGAATAACCCATTCATAATATGCAAGGTCATCTGTTGTTCTATGTCATTGTGCTAATGAATCACCATTTGTTTATACACTGGGAGTAGTACCTTACCAGTACAGAGAGGAAACAGAGACTATTTGCAACAGGGATTATGCCAGTAATTTTAGTGAAAACTTCTAATTCCAAAACACCTGTCTGAAGAAAGGGCTGTATTCATACCTAAACCTACAGAGACTTCCCCACTTCTTTGGGCTGTGTGAGATTTAAGCATATTTGTCTTAGTGCCAGATCTGTCGCCATCTGATCTGAAGCAGAATCTGACAGTGCAGACATTGATGTATTATGAACTGCCAAAAGTACAAACTAGGGAGCACAATGTTTGTGCTTCTTCTACAGCTAGAGTGTTCATTAGTGGTTTAGAGGAGAAGAGAAATGGAAAGGCTCTGCTCAGTGACAAGGAATAACTTTACTGGCAATATGACTAATTTATGCTTTAATTTTCCATCTAAAGGTCTTAAGAAATAAGTTACCTCAACTATGAGCCATTTATTCCAATTACTCTTAATTTGGATATTTAGGAATTTTTCAGTATGTTCAAATGTTGCCAAAGAATCTGAACAGAGAGAATCTCTTAGCTTAAATTCCCAAGAGGTGGTCTCTTGATTTGACTAGACTTCACAGTTTGCTCTGTGAAGAGGACTGTTTTCTGAGTTGGTTTGTGAATAAGAAAACCTAAAGGTCATATGAAATCCTATGATTTGACTAAACAAGTGCTGAATTCCAGTTAAAGCCTAAGTGACAAAAGAAAAATCAATAAAGTTTAGGAATATTTTTCTGATAAAACCTATTTTTCTTCCCCAACACGGTAGATCTCTCAAATTTTTTTAGAATTCTTTTTTCCTTGATTCACGTAATTTGAGAATTCCTCAGGGCCAAATTCCGAAGTCTGAATGCAGTTCTTTGAGCTGAGCACATTCTTGAGAATCACTGTGGGATCAGGACGCAACCTGTCTTGGATGAGCTGGTTGCAATGTTCAATCATAATCATCACAGGCCAGATTTTGTCAGCCTTCCTCAACTGAGAACTCTTGCATTAAATGCCCGACTGGGTTGGAACTACGTAGGTAAAGGTGGCAGAATTTCAACCTTTGCTTTAGGAACCCATTTTCAATCATGGTCAGTGGTCGTCCCTTGCCTAAAAGGATACAATGGCATCCTTTAGGGGCTTGACATTTCTGAGATTCTCAGATTCTTGCAGCATTTGAAGACCAAAAAAAAAAGTATGATTTAAACACATTTTTTAAGGTTTGGAAGGAAATGCCTTCTTTACTAACCTGATATATAAAGCACAAAGTAATCCCACCCCCAGACATAAATTGTAGAAACTCCAAATGTTGGAAAGATTAATAATTACACATTTACAGGAGAATTACAATCAACGGCACTGCAAAATGCCTTTTTTTTCCCCACTCTGTCACAGGAGCCCACTACATGGATGCTTATCCTAACCGTATCTGAAAGACTATAAAACAGAACTGGCAAAAACAGGAGACTGGATTTGTTCAAGGACTTTCATGTACTTCTCCTTAGTTACTGTTTAAATACCATGTGATGGATGAAGAGTATGTGCAGAGTGCAGCTTGTATTTTTAACAATTGTTCTGAAACCTGCAGGGGGTCACTTACATGCTTCATGCAGCACAACCATGGGCCTCCCACTGTATTTCACTTCCTGACGTGCAGAAGTAATGCAAGATTCAACAATACTTTCCTTCAGACCTCTACTGATTTTCAGAGAAAAAAAAAAACACCCAGGAAACAACTTCAGTACAGATCCTCACACCCTTGTGAAAACTGAACAACACAGGTGGTACTGCAATACTTCAACTTTCAACGCCAGACCTATGAGCAATGGGCAAATAACTACGCTAGAAGGAACAGAGTAGAGACAGGAATGAGACAGATGATACTTCATTTGCCACTCTGCAGAGCCATGTACCTCTGGAAAGAGCCTGGCACTATCCATCTGTCTGTACCTGATGATGCTCCACAGCCCTTCAGACCTGCTAGTTGTTACAAGAGATCAAGCTTATGTCATTGCCCAGCTTTCCACGTGAGCTGTAAGCCCTAGATTTGCTTCATTACTCCTTCCTCTAAGTCTCTGGGAAACGAGAAGGGAGAGAACTCCCAGGCTCCTGGTGATCAAGTCAAACATCCTGTTATAGGAAAAAGCATGGAAGATACTGTACCTAATTAAAGACACAAAAGAGCCAACCAACAACAACCAAAAATGGCACCCAGGATTGATACCCAGGGAAAGTTTTAGATGTATCAATACATCCATAAAACTATAGTTCTTGTTATGAATTAAAAAGAAGAGTATGGTTTAGGGAATGGTAGGAATGGAGATAATGAGGGCATTAAAACAGATGAAAAACATTTTAATGTTACTTTCGGGGGAGAAACTGAACAGAATTTTTAATAGTTCCACAGTAGGCAAATGGTTAAATTATTACTACTAGACCCTTTCTCTAGTTGTAAATTTATTCAAAGAGAATAACAACATTTTCATTTATTTTTTTCCCCTAAAATTGTAGGGGAAGTTATTTGGTATGCACTTCGCAAATAAATAGAAGACAAGTAGTTGTGCTTGTTGCTTAAGGTTTTGATGCTTAAATATATTAACTACTTCATAATTTTATAAATTTACTTATAGAGTTTCACCTAAGTTTAAACACCTGCTTAACTTTGTTATAGCTGTAGACTCGTAACTTTTATAAATAGCTCAAAGAAGCTTTGCCTTCCTTTTCTTTTGTTTGTTTGTTTCCCTGTTAGACTGTCTATCCTATAAGATGATTGCAAAAATCAATTCAGAATGTAAAGGAAGAAACGCACTATAATATCTTCATCTTCTGATTCATGGAAAGATGGGGAAGAAAATAGAAAAGACAGTATAACACAAATTACCTTATCTGGATAAAACCTATCTGCGTTGTTGGTAAAGATTTGGAACAACCTGGCTAAACTATGGGCTTGATACGTCAGCTCTGCACAATACCATTAGAAATTTAAGAGAACAGGTTATGCTCAAACTTTAATACTCTACAGGGCAGAAGGAGTCTTCCCCTCTTTGCAGAAATTCCAAGGGACTATTCAAAACCTTGAGTATTTAGTCTTCTGCTTCTTTCCAGGATCTACTTAATCATAAATATACTAAGTTCTATCATCAGCATGGCTTGGGTTAGCCACAAAAAATAAGCCCTAATTTATGTCTTGAATACTAGAAGATATCGCTAACTCTTGTAACTGTAGTTGAACCTTATCTTTTTACATTAGCTAGCCACTATACTGCATATGTTACACACACTAAAGCAGTTCATTAAATAAGTCAATCAAATGAGGTAATGAAAAAAGGTAAAGAAGAATGAGTAAAATATGGGGACCGTCTTCCCCCTACTCTCTGAACCCACCCATAAGCTGGTGGAGAAGACTGGATTTCTTTTAGGGTAGAACAATTCCATAATCTTCCTGTCAGGCCAATGGGAAAGTTACAAAGTTAAGTCTATACTGATAAATTAAGCAGTGCCAGAGTATGTTTTTAAGCTTGGCACTCTCTCATCTCTACAGCTGAATTACTAAAACTGTCCCTGGCACAGATTTGTCCTGGACCAACTTGTGCTCTTCTAAGCATTTCCAGGGATGTTCAAGGTGTTAACACAGCCCCAAAGCCACTTCCAGTAGCAATTTAGACAGAATGCCAAATATTGATATGGCCTATACAGGGCATACACACCAGTATGCACCGTACGGCTTTCTTCAGACTACAGGCACAAGCAGCTAGCAAAGCATGTAGAAAGATTAGGGCATCAGCACAAACATAAAATGGCCATCCCATCATACATTGGCCCACAGACACCTAAGTATTAATTATAGACGTGTTAATTTCTCTTGGCCATTCTTGCAGAACACCATGGGCATACATAATACCCATTCCAGGCAATGGTGTTCCACCTTTCCTTGACATGTACGATATAAGGCAGTTATTAGGACATGTATGCAAGTTTTATAAAGGACTGTGCCAGAGTTCACTGAACAAAACTCTACAATTAAGTGTCTTAGAGTAACGCACATCTGAAAGTCACTGAACTACAAGATAATAATGCTTAGTAGGCCAGCGAAGCATAAATACATGCATTGTTAAAATTAGTTTCTTTTAAATGGGACAAATAAATATGCAGTTCTTATAGAGAACTCACCTACTGATTTGGAGAAAAAGATCTGTTCAAATGTAACTTGATTGAAAGGGATTATCTTGAATTTCAGTGTATTACAGAGTAATTCTATTAAAGAGCTTAATTCCTCATTTTTCCCCCTACTAGGGATGTTAATCAGTTCCTTGATGCGATATTAGTTGCGTTTAACCTGAAAGGAGATGGATTCAGCCATGCATACATGACTAACTCTGTTAAAACATCAATAACAGAACAGAAAATCTACCATTTAGATTTTAACTGGACTACACAACCAACAAGGGCCACGCTTTGAGATTCAGAGCCCTAAAATGTCAATAATCAAGTTAAGTCTATGAAGAACAAAAACTAGTAAGTGCAAAGGATAACACTCTTAATGTGTACTTAATTGAAAGGGGAAAAAAGAATATACACAATACCCTTTATTACAATTTAGCCTATACTGTAAAGGTTTTCAGAGACACAGCTGTCTATTCCAAGCAAATCAAGTGGCATTTAAGCAACCTGACCTTTATATAATCAGGGCCCTGAACATTCCACAAATTAACAGATGTTAATTTTACCAGGTATTTTACTCCTTAGTACAGACTTACACTTTGGAATTAGACCTGTCTTGACAAAGCCTTTGATTTGCTTTGACACAAGGGAGATTATGAGAAGGGGTTAACTGTACCCCGATGTGTTAAAGATTCAGAGGACAACTCTGACTTCACTGACTGATGGAATACAGTTGATACCACTGGGGACTAGTGAACTCAATCCTACCATTTCTTTCCGCCCTGCTGTCTTCTTGATTATGCAGGGCAGAAAATATTTTTCAAAGGAAGCAGAGCAGAGTGCATTTCTCATAGAGGTCCAGTATTTCCCATGTACTTCTGGTTTATCTGCACTAGGTGGAAAGAGGTTCAGAAATTATCAACTGCAGAGAGTGATAAACTATCTTTGAAGAGAAAGACCTTGCCACCTCTCATTCTAACAATAAGTCAAGGAGTGGAAAGGCCATCAGCACTTTCAAACAGCCAGTTTTCCCTGGCAGCTCTGCAAATACAATTTGTTGCTGCTAACTATAAAACAAACAAACAAACCACCCCAAAAAACATATTTGGGAGTGGGAGGGCACCAGAAAAAGATATGATCCAAAATAAGTGACAAACAATTCTATGTTCATTTATTTGGTTCATTTAGTCAAGTTTTCCAATCACTAGAGTGAGGTTTGAGGATCAACATAAAGATATCTTTTGCCATGTTAGATGCTTTAGGATATCCATTCCTCCCTAGCATCTAGCTGTCATTCCAGAAGGGTATAGAGCCCTTGTAGGGTTTGTGACATAACTGTCATCCATCCAAATGTATAAAATGGCACTAGATGCCTTGGTTTAAGTATCTGCACATAGCTGAATTACCTAAACTTTGAGGTATTTGAAGTGGTTTTCTGTGGTGGCACATTGGATTTGTTACAATTCAGATCAAATTAGGTGCACCACACAGGCGCTCTTCCCTTTTACAGTGATGAATAGGCGGCTGAACTAGAACATCTTCCCCAGGAATTATTCTTTTTCCTCTCTCTTCATTACAGCTCATTATTACAAGAAGGTTGTTACAGAGGCCAAACATTTGTCCTGAAGGCATTACAGAAGGTTATCATATCTTTTGCAGAAAACACCCTGATACACACACACTCCCACTTCACTCCATCAATGAGTTTTGTCCTTCTTCATGTCATGGCTAGAGGCAGCTTGGGACACCCTGGACACAGAGTCAGGTTTTGGTTTGGTTTGGTTTGGTTGTTTTTTTTAAAAGATCAATAGTAAGATTTTAGATTTCATTGTCTTCAGGTACACTGGAAACCAGAACCCCAAATCAACACGCTGGGCAATCTGCTCGGTAATAAATAATCCATCTCCTGGATGTGGCATGAGTTACTGAGGTTTCATAGTTTAATTGCTACAATAGTATAATCATATAACTAGAAATCAATGCCCCAGCCTAGAAATTAAAAATATATTGATTGGAACTGTGTTTGAAAGAACTAGCTTAACAGATTGAAGATAGTTTTATTTGCTATTACTAATAGGTCCCTACCAACTCCGTGTATCCAAAGTCACAGCCTTTGAAAACGCAGTCCCTCACCTGACTAGTCAAGCAGCACAACAGACCTGCAATCTGTTTGCAGTAGCCTGCCCTCAGTCAATTTACAATTACAGAGTGTGTAGTTTGTCTCATTCTAGTTTAACATTTTAATCTAGAAATACACCAAATCTTTAAAGTCAGAGAATTCTGCCCGGGCTATTAAATCAGTAGCCTAGATGAATAAAAGTAAGAGTGGGAAATACATCCCTTATTTAAATAATCCCAAGCTCTCTCTCTCTTTGGCTGAATAGTTATTCAATATTTCAGTATACAATCATGTGTGCCCCAAATACTTAAAACGCAAATGCTTTAGGATTTCTATCTCCTAGATTGTATCATAGTGCTACCGTAAGACAGTTTTCCTTACTTACAACAAACTACTAAGACTGACTTACACTGCTACTGAAAAAACAATGCATTAGGGCTTGCATTTCCTTCCCCTTAAACTCTGACCATGGTTCTTGGTAGGCAACACTGGGCCCTTTTAAGCACCAAGGGCTGTGTTCTCTGAGGTTTAAAGGAAATGGAAAATCGGTCCTCCTGGATCACACTCTTTGGCTCAGGCAGTCAGCTTTCACCAACCTGAGCTGAGCTGGAATCACTGCTTCCAACAGGACTTTTGGTTTTGTCTCCTGAACTCCCACAGCTGCTAACGCCAACAGGACCCACACTGGAGATCACTAAGCTAGGTATCTGTTTCCTACCAGTGATATCATTTGGTTACATGCTGTAAAACACGCAAGCAAGAGAACAAGCCAAAACCTTTTTCTGGAGGCACAGTTGCTGGGGAAACCATCTTCTCTCTGTATTCAGTGCTTCAATAACCCTTTAGCTCCAATAAAACAAACAAACAAACAAACCTTGGTCAATTTGCCTAGGAGCATGCATAGCATTAATGCTATTTTTTTTGTCTTGCACCTCCAAGGAAACTGCTTTTCCTTTACAGGTTGTACTGGTTGATATGCCTATTTTCTATCTGTCATTGCATCCCCACACTTATTTTTGAACACAGACATAAAACAAATATATACAGTCTAATGCCATGTGTCCACACATTCATACTAGTTTGCTTCTTAAAGGGTAAGCTGTGGAGTTTGTTTTAGCCATTACAACAGAAAAGCCTGTGTACCTGTAAGAACTGGTGAAGTGAGTGAGGAAGTAGAAGCAGCAGAAGGAACTTGACAGATGAAAATGGAAATGGCCTCCCTAAGAAACCTCTTGCAGCCTGATCGACCCTGTCTTAGGGGTCTGCTTTTTAATGTTGATCTCGGCAACTCTGGAGATATTATCATTTAAGAAACACTAACCTTTCATCTAGCCTCAGCCAGTCTCAATTGCTTTAAATTGCAGTGAACGAAATAGGTCAGGTTCAAGCCTACAAGAAACTGTCACACCTTTGAAAATTTTTCAGAGGTCCACATGCTTATGTCTGTAAGGCTGTTTGGCCTGACTGAATCCTCTGCAAGATCACGGCTCTGCTTTGCATCTCCTTACTTCATGAGCTTAACTGTATCTTCATACGAATCTAAATTTTATCTTCATATTATAATAGAATTGGGGTATTTATTTGAAATTATTTCTTACTCTTTAACACTGCATAAGCAGTACTGTGTTTATTTACAATAGCTACTGTTACTAGGTTCTTGAAAGCCACAGAACATTAAAAAAAAATCTTCCTAATATTGCAGATTTTGAGTAACCTCTGTCAGCAAACATCACGACTCAGATTAGGATGTATTTATAAATTTACAGTAGTGAATGAAGACTTTTATAAACATGCTTAAGAATTCTTGTCCTGATTTTGCAAACTGCAATTATTGCTTAGTTTAAATGCACGTGAATTTCTCCATTAGGTTTAATGCCAATACTTCTTTGTAATTGTAAACAGTTGGGTTATTATTTCATGCCCTCCCCCAAACTTATCTTTTGGAAATTGTTTTGGAAAAAAAAGCACAACAAAACCTCATCCCAAATACAGATATCAAGAACAAGAGGAGTGCAAGCTGAAATAATTTGATTTACAGTAATAACAGACTGGAGCTACCCACTACTTGTTTTAACTACAAATCATTATACAGAATAACCATCAGTTATGCAACTTGAGATGAAGCTTATTTTTCCTGATATATAAAACAGACATAAATGACCAAAATGTATGATGAGTTTGTTAATTAAAACAGTGGCAGAATTCCAGTAGGACTACTTCATGAAGTTTATTATAATACAAGTTGTTTTGAGCCTAATAATGAATGGTAAATTACCACATAATTTTACCAGTTTGCAGAAAGGATGCTTTTTAATTTTTCCCTTTTAATAACAGAACATGAAAAAGTTTTTTCTAGTTCAATTCAGTCTTACTTCATTTCTTTTCTCTCTTTTTGTGAAACATTAACCAAGACATTTAAAGTTATATACAAGGAACTATTCCTTTCTTTTCCTTCCAGGATGAAATTGTGCATTGCACGCTAGTCTCTCTAACATTATGCAAGAGTTTGTATGTAGGATTACTGCAGTGCATGGAAAGAATACAGGAACAAGACCTAATGGGCTGCCTGTTACCCAGCTCTCTCTTTACATTTTGCATGTACTGCAGTGAGGGCTCAGTGCCTTCAGCCATTCAGGAACTGCCCAGCTGTGCAAAAAACAAAGCACATTTAGCATGTTTGGAGAAAATTAATATTGCAAATGTCATTTTGCCAAACAGAGCAAGAAGACAAGGGAACCAAGGCCTAGCTAGGCTGCAGTTTTAATTACCTTCACAAACCTGGAATTATAACCACTAATTCTGACCAAAGAATTATCCTGAATGACTACCTGTAATGAATGTGATTATTCTCCTATAATCTGGACCCTTCATAATGTTTCTGCCTATCTCAGAGGCTGTTCTGTGCTTGGGAAATGGTAGGAACACCTTCATGCCAGCCATGAGGAGTGCAGACTCCCGTTCCACGTCTCTCTGAGGCAAGGGGAGGTCCTCTCCCATACTTCATCTAGGAGGAAAATGGCACCTCTCCACAACCTTCTGTACAATACACATGTTCCAGTTTGCATCATCACCTCCTCAACATAGCTTGACACAAAACTCTTTGCCAGGGCCTGGGTTACTGAAAGAAAAACCACTAAAGCCTTCCAAAAACTTGAGCTAATGAAAACATCTCATTCCTTGCTCTAAAACGTTTCCAGCATGAGCCCAAGAAGAAGATCCCATAGTCAATCCCACCCCATCCAAACAAGAGATAAGAAAAGGCTGCCATTGCAGAACAACACTTAGATATCCAGGCTTACAAACCCTTTCCTCACATGCAGGAGGCCACAGCATTACTAGCTGGCAATATTCCCCCATAGTGCTCCCAGATTCATGAGGCAGTTGAGCATATCCAGGAAGGCATCCTTTTTACAGAAAGGCTTCTTTTTCTTGCTAGCTCATGCTGCTGCCTCTTGCATAAGCTTTTATAGATTTATACATCAAACTGAGGTGTTGTCAGATCTTTGGTTTTATTTCTTCATTAGAAAACTGTTTTATACCACTTGAGAAACTCTGTTTTGTCCTTACCTTCTCATTTGTTGTCTAGAGGAAAGTATTTGCTCCCTGTGGGATTATTCTCTTTACACAACTTATTTGGCCTGCAAGGTGAGTGTGCTCCACAGACTACCCCTTGCAGGCTAACATACCTTTAGTATTTTGTCTAAAAGCCACATAAAACCCCCCTTTTTATCTTGTTTTGTTTTTTTTTTTTTTCGACCTAAGACTCCTCTAAGTGTTTTCTTAATCCTTTTAAGTACTCTTGCTAAATTACTTGTGCTAACCAAGTGATCAAGCTGACAGAGAATGAGGTGGTCTCCAGGCTACCTTACCAAATGCTGATCTTGCACATATACTACAACTTCTAACTGGGAGCCGAGATGTCTGCTGACAGGTGGTAACTCCTCCAGGATCTGCTCTCCTGCGACCTGCTGAGTTGTTTTCTTGGCTTATTCATTTATTTCCTAAAGAAATAAATAGGATCCTTCATAACTTTTGCTTGTTAAGCCTGGCTCGTGCTCTCTGTGGCTTTGGCCAGGAACCATGTGGTTGGAGGATTTATATGAAATGAAAAGGTTGTGATTCTAGTAAGAAATCCACATGACCCATCAGCTGTGATTTATTGGTCCCTACAATGACCTAAAAATATGTTGAGTGGTTATATTCTTTCAGTCAGTGCTTAGCATTTGAAAACAACACTGTTTCAGGTGATGCAAGAATGCCTTCACATCAGTGCAGTGGGGAAAAAGATTTTCAACAATGACTATTAATTTCTGTAAGGCATGCACTGTAAGGCTATTATGACGAGTCCTGACAAAGTATTGTCTGCCTGATACTTCTGCTCAAATTTTTAGGCTTTTATTGACATTACTGCAAGTCCATTGCTTAAAATAATACACTCCTAGGGCACATCATTCATAAAATTAAGCTGCCTACTGTGGGCATACAGCTGTCATAATCAGAGAGCTTTTATGTTACATTCCTTTACAACTACCTGGATACTTACTGTCCCTGCTGCCATGTCCAAGTGTTTTCCAGGCAATATGCAATGTCTCTTTCAGGATGGAAGGAGAGGGTAGACATCACAGAAAGACGAAGGAGAAAAAGGGTTATATACCAAACGAAAGAGATACAGTTGTCTAAGGTGCATAAGCAGAATTTMGGAGGATGTGGCCAAAAGCACAGTCCTGAAACCTAGCTGTCTGTCAACAAACTCCAGAGCTTTTGATCTTTCAGTGCTGTCAGTGCCAAAAGCTCTCTTCTATGAATATGACAAAGCCCGTCATCACTGCATGGTACATACTTCTTCAGCCTTCTCTCCTACCTTTGTCTCATTGTGTGTTGGAAATTTGGTGGTTGCCTCCTATGTTCTTGAACACGCCTCATACGCTCATCAGATGCCCCCCTCTCCTAAGAGTGCCCTGACCACCATGCTACTCACAGCTCCTGGCACTTGTGCAGTTGACTGCTTTCTGCATGGCGCCACATCTTCAAAATACAGAGAGAGAAAGAGAATGCAGAACAAATACAATCCTGCAGCAGTTACAGGCCCAGTCCCCGCTCAAAGGACCAATTCTGCAGTTTTCAATTAAACATTCATTAAACAATACAGAATTCTGGGTAGAGGGACTAGAGCCCAGGTCTGCCTCTCCTTTCCCCGTAAAAAACAGTGCTCTACCTATTAGGTGGCACCTTTTCCTTCCTGTCATACAATGTTAATTCAGGGAAGGATGAAGTCCTGGATATAGTATACGACAGAGCAAACAAGCAGTAAAACACTCTGACAGCAATTATTTTTGGTAAATCATGTAAGTCTGGAGCTGCCACACAGCAACTCAGTCCCTCCTCAGAAATATCCTCAACCAAGCTGCTTAACCAAGTGTTCTCCCGTGCCAGTCCATAGGCTGTGCAGCAATCGGGAGTGCTTCTCCCCATGCCAGTTACGGTGACCAACTGATGCTGTTATGTTACTGGGAAAATACTATTGCACCAGCACAGCATAGCATTTATATCCCTTTCTCATCCCTGCTCTTATATCCCCAAATAGCCCACATTCCTAATCAACCAGAACATTAGAGTCAGGAAAATAACCTTTCACAACACAGCATAAAACACAAAATCTAATGTCCCAATAAAAATATATTAACTTTCACTTTTTCGTGCTCTTCTGTTAACAAAGTCCACACAAAAAATGTGCCTATCTATTTCAGCTCCAGTACAGCTGCTAAATTTATGCAGTAATGCAAGTGCTCTGTCTTCCAGCTTTTCAGTGCATAACATGGACTTTTCAAAAGATCAAAGCAATTACAAAAGAAATGAGTCTATGAAACTAGCTTCAAAACTGTCTCCTGCTGTTCCTGATGTTTTTGATGTGACTTCCCCTGCTTTCTTCTTTCTACATCTCTGTTCACAGAGTGAAGAGCTATGGCCACGCACAGGGTTTCCTTAAGAAACACTTCTACATAGTATAGATAAGAGGAGAGTTTTCCTTCTGTATAAATTGTATACAGGTTTTTTAATCTCCACTGAGAATTACTTTTATATTAGATTATCATAGAAGACATGCCCACTCTACCTGGACTCTGATTTGAATTTGATTTCTGTTGCAAGAGCAGTAAAGTAAGTTACTGCACACCTAGCTGAGCTGAGGCTGATAGCATTCAGTCTCATAAACAGCATGAATTAGATACAATCCTTCACAGAGATCTCTTTCTTTCTGCTAGCAGGCGGAAGAGACTTTAAAATTTACTGGAAATGTTCACTTTTGAATTGATTAAGATCTGTGGACCATATCCAGATTCCTATAGTTTGGCTGTGGCAAACCAGCTCATTTTTCTATAGGATGAGATTTTGTGGACCTAGGAGCTACAAACAAAACTACAGGTGGTCCCTAGCTGAACAGTTTTCTGGAGTTCACAGCCAGTTTCTTTGAACCTTTTGAATAGTGAAGTAAATATATTACATTTTACTTTTCCCAACAGGCTTTTAAATGCCAGGAGATCTGTTATTGTGAAAACGTAAATCTCACTGAGGAAGTTTGGGATCTATCCAGAAGCTGCTGAAATTGGTGGAAGTCACCTGAATGATTTTGACATGTAGATCAGACTTCATGTGGGTACAGGAGCATGTTGATGAATGTCACAGAAGATGATCCTTTGCCACACAGAGTTGTTGCCTCCTTTGTTTTAAGGAAAGGAGGAGATCAAAAGTTTTTCCTTTATTTTTGACACAGCTGGACACACTGGAGCCTTATTGGCTTCATAGAGTCATCTTTTTCAAAATAGTCAGGGAACCAACCAGAGACCTTTTAACATGCTTGGAAACAAAAATTTCTCAGCCTACATACTCTAAAATCTTTGGCAATGTTCATATCTCATCCTTGTACACCAAAGAGTTATTTCCCATGCTTAAATATGAATCAAGAGTTTTAAAAACAGTATAGTTCTAGGTCTGTTTGTTTAATTCTCTCTGCTTAATTCAAAATAGAGTTTAGGAGCTAAGCAGAATTCTCATAAAACAAACCTAGACACATTACAGAAACACTACAGCATTTACATACTCAGAGAAAATATCATATATACTCTGTCAGTTTTTTTCCCCTAGGATTTCTTTTAAAGAATGTTTCATAAAACCTCAGGATTGCTCAGCCTGCTTTATGGTCGGTTCTTACCTCAATTTGATTAACCACAATCAGAATTTTGGCCTCATTTCACCAATGAACTCCCTGAAGTTGTATCCGCGTACATCAAAGCAAAATGTGCTTTCAGATCACTCGTGATACAAGGTAACAAATTAAGAGTTGTATGCCCTATATTAGATAATTGCGAAAAGAGGCAATTGGTGCTTTTTTTTTTTTTTTGCCGTTTGCTTTTCTAGATGACAGAGAGAAGAGTGAAAGACGATTATAATGGCAAAGGCATCTGAGTTGTCCTCACACTCACAGAAGTGTAGGCACGCACCATGCAGTGCAGTGCCAACTTGTAGGCTCAGGGCTGCTGATCCTAGGTGGCAGGTAACCACTGGGGTGAATTGCATCAAATATGGGCAAAAGTCATATATTTTGTGCTGCTCTGAAAGAGCTGAAGCCAGTGCAGTGCCTGAGTGCAGTTGTCCACTAACAGTGGTGTCATGCCCTTGAGTCTGTTCCCCTCATCTCCCTCCTGTGGCAGGCTGAGCATCCCTCCCCAGCAGTGCACTACTACAGACTTACTTCCACTGGCTGTGCTGGTTACAGCAAAGGCAACAAAAGGATGTGTGCTTAGTAGGATACTGGAGTAACATCATCGGTTTTATAGAAATGTTTTTAAAAAAGCAACTACAAAATATCTTTAACTAGCTTAAACTGCTTTTCTTGGACCTTGGACTCCTGGGATTTTTTTGGAATAACATATACTTTTTGCTGTTAAGACTGAATTTCCTTTCTGCTACAATTGCCAACACAGCATTTATAGTTATTAAGAAAGTATCCACTGATACAATCCAATATGGTAGAGGGTCTGAAACATTGTTGACTTTTATCCTACTACATACAAAGAGTGAAAGTAAATTACGGTAAGAAAAAATAACAACCTATTTTGTAATTCTAAAAACATGAAGGGAGGCGATCTTTTATCTTTTCTGTTCTGAATATAAGTTAAGTAAGAGCATGATTTACCTCTGATGAAGACCATGGCTACCACTGATGTTAGTAGACACTGGATTAGCCTAAAAAGATAACAAAAGAAGTGGTTCATAGTTCACATTCAGTCTTGGAACTCTGCTGTTAAAACTTACATAACACAAGATACAAATAACAAAATATTAGAAAATGTCTTGTAGAAATTAAAGCATTCAAGATGCCCTGATATCTTTATCCTGGTAAATGGTCAATACTACCATGCTCTGCTTTACAAATCTTATTTGTACAGCAAACTGTGAACAAGTGAGGGGTTGTTGTGGTTTAACCCCAGCCAGCAACTAAGCACCACACAGCCACTCGCTCACTCCCCCCTGGTGGGATGGGGGAGAGAATCGGAAGGGTAAAAGTGAGAAAACTCATGGGTTGAGATAAAGACAGTTTAATAGGGAAAGCAAAAGCCGCGCACGCAAGCAAAGCAAAACAAGGAATTCATTCACTACTTCCCATCAGCAGGCAGGTGTTCAGCCATCACTAGGAAAGCAGGGCTCCATCACGCGTAACGGTTACTTGGGAAGACAAACACCATCACTCCAAACGTCCCCCCCTTCCTTCTTCTTCCCCCAGCTTTATATACTGAGCATGACATCACATGGTATGGAATACCCCATTGGCCAGTTTGGTTTGCTGTCCTGGCTATGCTCTCTCCCAGCTTCTTGTGCACCTGGGAGAGCATGGGAAGCTGAAAAGTCCTTGACTAGTAGACTACTTAGCAACAACTAAAAACATCAGTGTGTTATCAACATTATTCTCATACTAAATCCAAAACACAGCACTGGGAAGAAAATTAACTCTATCCCAGCCGAAACCAGGACAGTATCCACCCCTTATTCTATACCATCTACGTCATGCCTAGATTTCATGTTTTCCAATACAGTCTAAATAATCACCACCACTTTTCTTATATTTTGAGATATATTATATATATATATACACACATACAGATATCATTCCCTTAGTCTATGGGCCATCCCTCTAAAATGTCCATTGAGTTCATTTAGTCCATGACTTTGGGCTCCATCTGTCATAACAGTCTTTCAGGGCAGGAGAGATGGT
>JAYKAV010003398.1:0-44168 GCA_035582835.1 Phoebastria nigripes
AAAAAAAAAAAAGAAAGAAAAAAAAAAAAGGAAAGAAAGTGTGTACATTTAAAATCTCCTAGGTGCCCTTAACTTTAAGAAATACTTTGCCCACTGCCATTATTTTACTAATAAACCTCCTGCTTCCTTCCTCCACCAAACCCCAGGCTCCTATGTAAGCCAAAACCCATGACCTCACTTTTCAGCCCTGACTTTTGAGTCACACTAATTCTCCGCAACTGACTGGCAAATTATGTGGGTGGAGGCTGAGGGACACGGGCCATACCACCTGCTGCATGCTCTTCACAACATCTTTTCTTAGTCTTTCAACAGTTTATTCAGTGGTGGAGAAGGATGAGAGGGATGCAAAGCCAAGCTGCCAGCGTTGCTTGTGGTGATGTGCTACAATGAACGGTATGACCATTTTTCAAGATATTGGCAACTAGCACAGCTGCTTCTTTTTGAATGATGAAATCTGTGACTTTACTACCAGGCAGCTGGTAATGAAGATGCAAAATGAAACTGGAGACTAAACATCCTGATCTTTCAGACAACAATCCCTGATAAACCAACAGTCTCAAGGCTGCAGTGCTAGTTCAGGATTTTTTTCTAGTGGCAGAGAGAATAAGGAGGTACTGATGAAAGTCACACTTTCAGAAAGCAAATTGATGTGGGAGGATAACAGGTCTTCCCTTGGGATTCTCCTGCTAGCAAATGAGGACTTCTGAAAGGACTGTGTAAGGGGAGATGAAGGATAATTTCAGTAAATCAAAGATAGTAATCTTAAAAATCTAATTTAGAATTAATTGTAGGTATCTTTCCTGATTCTTTAAAGCAGTTTTATTACAATTGTTTGGTGTAGTGCATTCAAGAGAAAGACTCTTCTTTAACAACCCACAGAAATGCATGTGAACAAATGATTAAACAACAAGAGCCATAACAACCTTTGGCAAAATTAGATTCTTAAAATTAAGAATCTGAGTTCATATCCAGACGTTCAGTTAAATATTCCGTGTGCAAAAGCAGATGTCATTTAACTGAAATTCTTACCCTTGGTACTTTTGAGGGGAAAAAGAAAGAAAACAAGGAAGTGATGTAGACACTTGGGCTCACATTGTACGCTCTTAGAGGTCAGTTTAGAAAACATTGTGCCCGCAGAGAAACTGTAGTCATCAAGGTCATTATCAGTTAAATATTGACCTGAACTCTTTAAAAATACATAGCTCTTCAATGTTACATCATGAATGTATACATTTATATCCACTGTGTGGTGGCATAAGGGCAGTAAGACTTGCATCATTATTTAGTAAACATAATTGTTATTTCGACAAACAGATTTATTTGAGCTAAAGAGTTGACAATGTAAGTATGCAGGTGCTGTGGCATTGTCTGCAGAAATCAGTTGCGTAAATATATTAGGTAAGCTCCAGTACAGAGACCCGATCAAGTCTGGTCCATTCTCCAAGTGGGGACATGCTCCTTATATATTAGGCCTGAAAATGAAATCTGGGAAATTAAAGTCTACTGACGCCAATGGCCACCACTAGTGCTTTCTCCCTTTCAAAGCTTTGTACATAAAAAAGCTTTCTTGTTCCAGTTCAGCAAGTTAGCTTGTTGCTTTCCCTCCTCAAAACTCACTCCTCCTGACTAAGATTTCAGTATTAAACTGCTGTCAAACATCTGGCAGCTTTCTAGATATGTTGGAATTATTAAAGTATTAGCAAGTAAGAAAAAGCAAGCTTTCTCAAATGGCAAAACTCACAATCCTCTCAAACCAAGTATTTCAAAACCAACATTTTCACTTGTCCTTCTGTCCACTCCTCATTAACTCTGAGCCCTGCGCTTATTGTTGTTGATGATGATTTATTATGCATGCTGAAACATAAATGTTTCCAGCTTTTTAGAAACAGCTTAAAGAAACATATTCCTGTCTCAAGATCTTATAACTTTCATCCTTTATTCCCTTTGAGTAACATGTTCTTTGGCCCACTCTAATTACTTGGGTAAAATAGCAGTCAAAATCAAGATATTCAAAAAGATTTAATTTTGTTTTTCAAAGACAACTACCTGTGGGTATGGTGATGTCCTTGATTTTGACTTTGTGCTCGAGAGGCGAGATTTGCTTCCCTTTCTATTATCCGTTATGGTCGGAGTTGAATTTGCGTATGAGAATGCCGGCTTGGTAGCAGTGACCTGATCCAGGGAGAGCTGTAGTCCTTTATATTCAGTATCCCTATATAAAAGGCAAAAGTGAAAAACAAACTCACTTCATATCTTAATGGGAAACATTCCTTCCTTCTTAGTGGGGGGTGTAAACGAGAGATATTTTTAAGGAAAAAGAATAAAACCATCCAGGGCAAGCCAGTATATCCCCCTAATACATTTAAGTAGTACAGATTACTAAACAATAGCACTATTTTTGTTCTGAAAATATGATTGCTTTTTGCATCCAACTGTTATCATCCTGATCTAAGTTCTTCAGTAATAAAAAACAATGGGATGGAAATTTCTGAGATTTATATTACAGTTCTGCATTGGTCACATAGCTAAGCAGTAAATAGGATACATTTTCCTCAAAACTCTTTTAACCGTACAACTACAGACTTACCACGTGTGTATATGTGTGTGTGTTCATGCATGTGTGGGGGTGCACATAACAACCTACATAGATGACTAAATAAATTGAACAAATTAATTTTTTTTATGGAAAACATTTCATCTTTAAGGTTATATTTTTCATTGTTTCCAAGTTTTCAGGCAATTGGTGCAAATTTTTTAATTTTTCTTCTTCTGTGAGTCTTGTGAGTGTTTATTCCTCTGTTTGAAGTTTCTTTTACTGAAAGAGTTTACCAGGCAGAGAAAACAGCTAAATAAATACAAATCTTGTGATTTAAATGGTCTGTCCCCCACTCACAGAATACTAGAAGTTTTCTATTGGGAGCTTGATATAACAGCAGTTTGTGAAGTTCAGTGTTAGTTTTTTCAAACTTTCTAAAGAATACATAAAAGTAAGGAAAACTGGCATTATTCACAATGTCCTGCTAAGCATAACAAGGGCACATGCATTGGACTGCACCCCTCTGCACACATCTGCATGTCTGCTGGTACCCGGGGGAGTAAGAAATGAACTCTCCAGCTTTCATGTAGTCATACGGAACCTATTCTGACAATGATTTATTAAAAGAGAGTGAAGCAAGAGTTTCTTCCTGACCTACCTACCTGGAGGAAAAGAGGAAGGATTCATGGCTTTTCTCTTCCTTTGTGTTAATCAGCAGAGAAGTAGGAGAGCAAGGGAAGAATAATGCTTCTCTTATGCAGTCAAGGAGGCAACATATTCATTCACACATTATCCCACACTCCATCTAAACCTAAAGACTCATCCTTAATGAATTATATTAATAATAAATTGTTCACCCAGCTTTAGCAATAATATCTTGCTCTATAATCACACATATATTGATGTAAGCCGTGACAGTCTAACATTTTTTAGAAAGGAACTGCACCACAACCTGAGCATATCACAGCTTAGTACACTGAAATGCTTTCAGATAAAAGTCAGGGGCAGAAGGATAAACTTGATAAATCACTGAAATAAATTAAATAGGATGAATCTTTGAACAGCCACAGATAAACCTGCACAACAGACAAATTAATTCATGCCAGTTCCACACTAAAATTTTTTTGCACCTCATAAACAACAAACTTATTGGTTGAAGAGGCTTAGTTTTTTTGGCAATGCAGACAATGTGTATGTATCCATGTATATATAACACATGAAAACGAATCACTGACATTAGAACTGTGCTGAGTACACTGTTTGCAGTCCATAGCAGACAGAGATTGGCCAAGTATAATTAATGTTTTGTAATGCAAAATTACTTCTTAATGAGGTCATTTCTTCAAATTTTGGCTTTAATAGAGATAGGCCTCTGCTATAATATTTGCATTTTAAATATCCTGCCTGCAGTGAAAGCATCTGAATATAGGGATTTGCTTTGGCCTATTTGACAGGTAAGGCTCATCCACATCTTTTGAAACCATTAATCATCCYCGTGGTTACCCTCAGAATTTCCATCCAGACACCTTGACTTGACATGCAAAGCATCCGTCTCCATAATTGAGTCCTACCAAATTATCTTTATGTTATACAAAACATCAGAAATGAAGGATGTCAATTAATCTTCATATTTAACTACTACAGTAGCATGAGATATTATCAATAGTCCTGAAAAACTATCAGTCTCATCCTTATATACACATTCCCTCTGACTATTTGATTATAAGAAAAGGAAGGGTCCTGTGGTCTCAGTGTCAGATGCAGAAAGTTTTGCCTCCAGAAATGAAAATTAATCAAAACTAAGTAGATAAGTTGCTCACAGCCTTCACGATATGAGGAGGTTCTGTTTCGTTTTTGAACCTCCAAAGCCTTTTGCCTCCCTTTTTGCTGGAGAACCCATAGCTCTGCACTCCCGCCATTACCTCCCCATCTCTGGTGTATGCCACCCTGTAACAGCCTGCTGCTTTCTCATGTCAGTGGAAGAGTTTTAAAAAATTGGACGAAACACCACCCCAATATTCAGACTAGAGACTGTCACTCCAACACTACTTGCCTGCTGTTACAATCTGTGCAAGGGCCAAGCATTCAAATCATAGAGATGACGCTGTACAACGCTTCTAGGTCACGGGAATCTAAAAAAACCCAGGCAAACCAGGTTGCCCAAAACCTTACATGCCATTATGTGTTACTTTTCTAGGTCCTTGGTATCGTTATGGTGAGGAGCCACCCTCCCAGAACACCACACATTAGAAAAAACACCACAAGCTGGTATTTGTAGCCAATTGCTTAGGTGGTAACATCGTTAAACAAAAGATGAGAAGAAAACTATCTGAAGTTCTTGCTGCCRAATGCAGTTTCCTCTTAGAAAAAGAACACATCTGCGCTCTCCCTGCAGATGAAACACCTGGACTTTTTTGCATCACCGAGGCATGATTCAATACCATCTCAACCCTATCGTAGCACAGCTACCCTTCAGAAGAGCCAAGATAGACAGAAGAGCACCGTCAGGTACAGGAAAAGATAAAAAACAGAAGTTTAAAAAAAAAAAAAAAAAAAAAAAAAAAGCAAAGAAAACATGGAGGAAGGATCCTGTGGTCTCAATGTCAGATGCAGAAGGTGTTCCACCAAGAAATGAAAACGTTTGAGTATATCCATATGCACTGTGAGGCAAAGGACTAGAGGAACCAGGGCTCCTAGTGGTACACAAACTACAGATGGAAATTCTGACAACTTCCTGGAGGAATTTATAAAACTTCCACCAACCATGGAACTGTAATCTCCAGATTCCTGTTCTCAGACACCTGAATCCTCTATTACACAGTCCCAGCAATACAGTAGTACTGCATCTTATGTTCTACACGTAATTCAAAAAAAGGTGGTGGATACGAGCCTCTTCCTCCAAGGTCCTCACCTTCAGGATCCCACAGGGATCTATACAATCTACATCTATCTACATGAGACTGCTGAGAGAGAGAGTGATATGGCATGTGTTCAATTGCTAACAGTATGTTGCTGACAATCTACTATTTATCTCATTTTCTGATGCAACTATCATCACTATAAAACATCAGAATAACTACAGGAAATTAGCTCTTAAATGAAGAACAGATGGATCAAACTGAATCCAGACAAGACCAAAGTGATGCTTCTTTGCAAAGGGAAACACATTGAAGACCTCCACCTTTTCATGATGGGAAACAGCCATTCTTTCCACAGTTGGATGGAAATTCTAGGTCCTCTTTGACTCCTCAAAAAACTTGGATGCATATGCTTTTGGTAGCATATGCTTCCAAAAATGTATTATTTCTCCTCTATCTTGTCCCTCCCCCCCATATGAGAATCTGGCCAGTATGGTCAATGTATCAGACACCTACAGACTGGATTACTATGCTCCACTGTAAGCAAAAAGAAATCAGAAAACAAAGCGTAAAATCCTCTTGGTACAATATGCTGCTTCCCATTTTCTTCTCAGATATAACTCCCAGAAGAATTTCCACTCTGTGCCATGTCTCTGGCTTTTCCAATGCCCATTATAAAGCTTGAGCCTAATTTTGAGGGCACTTATTGATGTACTAGAGCTAGCATCATGAAAAACCAAGGATCGATGGCTCTACCAACTGCACTTCTCTGCAATAAAGCATCTGAAACTTGAGTACAAAGCATTCTTTACTAAAGGGATCTAGCTATAACAAGCTGCATAGATGGAGAAGGACAAAGGCTGAAGCAGAAAAGCATTTGGAAGAGGAAGCCAATCTGTTTGCATATGACTTGGATGCCAGCTGGACCTGCAACATTTGTGTGAAGAGTTCTCACAATTCAGCTTTAGAAGACACTTTCTGCCTACTATCATTGCCAAAATGTACAATACGGAACATGGTAGCAACAGTATGTCTAACGAAAGTTTGAGGAAGAGATAATGACTTATTAGCAAGTAGACCCCAAAAAGAACAGTAAGGGAGTATCAGAGCACCACAAAACCTGAATTCTAGGCAAACAACAGAGCTTGCACAAATATGGCAACTGAGCATGTGGATTGAGCTCACCATGAGACTGAAAAAAATGAGAGTTTTTTTATATGGCCTTTTTGAAGGAAAAAAGATGAGGAGAGGGTGAGTCACCATTGCTAGAAATAATGTTGGGAAGACTGGAATTGGTGACAGAGGCCCAGTGAGCACAGTATGGCCCAAGACAAACTAAAACTGTACAGACAAGCCGGGCTTTTTTGTAGTTGTGTTTCTTCAAGTAATAGGGTGAAGTCTGGGACTACTTTAACCAAAATCTAAAAACTAAAGTGAGACAAGACATTAACATTAGAGAGCTAAAGGCACAAATAGTTTTGAAGATATTAAGATTACCTACTTAAAGACAGTGTTGGCTATGGAAGAGAAGAGAACTTAAGCCCTGAAAAATGCTTTCAAATAGAAAGAGCAGCTCAACAGGATGTATCTAGAGGAAGGACTAAAAAAATGACATCTATTAGTGAAGAATAAATATCCAGATTCAACCAAAAGAACTTAAGAAGGACAACCAGACTCAAGAATAGAGATCTTATACATCTACAGTCATAAGCAGCATAACCTTCAAAAAAAAGAAGAAAACCTTCAAAAAAGAAGAAAAATGTTCAGCCCATGGAAAACTCTGCAAAAGTCATAAGAGCATCTTTTTACATTAATGCCACAACAGGCCAGAAGGGAAGAATAAGCTATACATGCAGCGACTGAGAACACACAGATAACCAACAGAGAGGCAGATATGTACAGTGTATTTAATTCCATCAAAAGACACCAAATTTAGACACCTTAAAGAAGATTCACAGAAATTCAGTTTTCATACACGGAGTTACAGCATTGGATTAGAAATGCATTTCAGTTCATTGCCTCCAGCAGTGATCAAAATATCAGTATACAACTGGAAACAGATCTTACTCTTATTCTTAGGTATCTTTCAATTGATAGTCTGAACAATATGCAATGATCATACTGTGACTGGAAATCACAGCAAATAAAGAATAAAAAGGCATCATGTGACCACCTAAACCTGAAAAACACTGGATACCCTACACCCATGTCATTCCTTACACATATTAAAGTAATTAATGAGGTACAAGCTGAAAGTAAAAGCATTAGATGATCTTAATGCAGCAGGTTCCTACATCATGGGTACAATCATTCACACGACTGAAGCAAAGTGGAAAGCATTGTTCACGCAAAAGAAAACAAGATGTAATTTTAATTGGTTGCACTATTATTTCTATTGAACACATAATATATGTTCATCATTTCCTCTAGTTTTACATGAAAAATCTGTGAAAAGGGTCATATGCACTCTGTRTTTCTTTTAGTTAAAAATCAGAAAAATTATATTTGTCAGATTTTCTGCCAGTCTAACAGAACACAGAATAGAAATTGTGAGATTAAGCTAAAGGTGTTAATGTCATTAACGTTCAGTCTATTTTGCTGAATTGTTGCAATTCAGTTAAAATCAGCCATGAAGGTGGTAAAAGTCTGGCACTTCCTCATGCATGTCTGACCACAATACTGTAATATATCATTCTTCTACTTTTAAACAATGCCTGCAACTTTTAACATTTCCACACTCCAGCTCATGCAATGCTAACAGAGCACCATTCAGCAGATGAGTGAAAAGAGAACAGATTCTGGCTGTTTGTCATCTTCATGGCTTTCTCAATCAGCAGATGGTACAACAAAACAGACAATTTCCTCATCTGCTGTGTCCTGTGTTCATGTACAATGTGGCTCAGAAATGTTTACAAAGGCCTCAGTCTGCTCATGAGACTTGTCAGGAGGAACGTATGCAATCCCTTTAGCGTCTTCCAGAACCAGCCAAAATAAGGAGGTTTCACTTAGCTCATACAGGGAGCCAAATTTCAGGACAAAGTGGGAAAAAAGCATTGAACCTCACTCCTTATTATGAAACTACACTGATATTCAGTTGTGCAACCTCAGAGATACTCCCTGCCTCAGTTTTTCCACCAGTTATTGGGATGATACTAGTAATCCTCCTTTCTAAAACTTCTCGAGTGAAAAGTCCCATATAGGCCTGACCTACTGCTCACCAAAGTAATTGGAAAGACCCTCCAGAAATCTTTCAAGTGGTTGTTTATCATTAGTACACTTAATGGTTAAGCAATGCATCTACTTGGAGAAGTATGAGATCTGTATATTGGATCCCTTCATTAAGTTCCAGGCACCCATGTATCTCCATAAATAGCATAAGCAACGGTAGCTGTTTACATCTTGTTGAGTCAAAGTTTACAGATTCTCCAGCCATGAGATTCACATGCATGATATCATGTTTCTGTGTTTGCTTTTAAAGACAGAGCAATCCAAACCAGGAAGTTTAATTAAATGATTTGATACATTCAGGAAAACTGAAGCAAAATGTTTCCTTTACGGATCATTTAACACAAATGTCTGAGGATATCCTCTAGACAACTGCCGTCAGAGAAATTTTATATATTCCCTGATTGGTTTCTCTATCTCAGAATGCAGTCATTTAACTGTCAGTTGAAGTTAAATAAAACATCCTGGCCTCTAGATAATCATGACGTGGCAGAGTATTCAGCAGTCTGAAGGTACAGTCATTCCCAACCACATGTCTAGCCATCTCTGGCTCCAAAAGAAGACCTTTGTACACTGTATTTGCCTTTATTTACTAGATTTGCTAGATGAAAATATGCACCAGGGATTTATTATTTTTTGTGAATAAAATGCCTAAGATATCCTGGACTAATATATATATATAAATATAATCACCATTTTTAGTTACAGATAGCACTGGAAAAAAATGCTTTGAGTCAATAAAATATGATTACCTGAGTTTAATTCTGTAACATTCATTTATACTGGGAGTGCTTTCTTTCAAATGCGAGGTGCTTAGGAGCACAACTGTCTAAAAGTCATGTTTGATGTATGTTCAGTGCTTGCCAAGTTAAATGGAGAAATATATTTGACAGGAGTTTATAAATGTTTGTATATGTTAGAATCTGCCTGATAATGAAAAATTTGGATTAGAGGGACAGAGCCTGCAATGCTTTTTTTTTTTGCATGGCCACCAAATAGTTAAGAATACTTTATCTGAAGGCATGTTAAACCTTGCAGAACTCCATGACTTACGTCCATACTGTCAGCCTTTATTACATTATTGTGGTGACTTCTTTGTAATCATTTGGGGTTTTCCATTACTTTTAATTCACCTGCACATTCAAAATAATATTTCTGAATAAACCAAAGGCCTGTTAAATGAGTCTTTAAAAAGTCTAATTTTTTTCATCCATCTACTCCCTTTCAACCACTCCATAAAAACCAATGTCACCTCAGTGCATCATCAAGTGCATGTACACAGCACCCCTTTAGGAATTAATGCCACATAAACGTAAGTTCTCACATATTCCTGTAAGACGGTTTCCATTTTGCAGAAAGGCAGACTGACAACAGTGTAACAGACTGCTGTTATACAGGGTAGATTTTCCCATCTCAGACTTCTTAATATTTTTATGTGTTAATAAACATACCTTGAATACCACTGACAGCTTTAAGATACGAATCTAGTAGCCAAGTGGTCTGGATTCAATTCTCAACCCTCCCACMGACTACTGGTGCCACACTGGACAAATCATGTATCATGGGATTTTAGCAAGCACTTGGCACTTGCCTGAGCTTACCCTCAAGGTGACCAATGGGACTTTTAGTTTTGGTAGGGTCAAATTTAGCTCAGCACTGATCACTTCTCAGAATCCCTACCTTAACTTTGCTGAATATTAGCTCTGAAAGGGAGGATAACAATATGTTCTTGTAGGAAACACTTCTTTTGTGAAATATCTTTGTCTGTCTCACCTATTAAACTCAAGCTTTTTGTTGGAAGGAACAATCTCCCGCTATCAATGCATGATAGCTAATGTTACTAAGCTAACTCTCAGCTGCAGCCCCCGGCTGCACATCTACCACAGATAACAAAGAATACATTTCCMGAGACCAGTACTCATGTCACTATTGACGCAAAGCATGTTTTTATTATTTCAGAATCTCCGTGTATTCAATGCAAATGTTTTTAACTATGTCCTATACAATTTATCCTTGATTAAACCTCTTCTAGATAGTTAATCATTAATGATTTCTTTACAGTTGCTGTGCAAACAGTTCATTCATGCCTATGACATATCAAATTTCACAGACGTGTTCTTTAATTGGATTCATTTATTTCTAATCTACTTAAGCCCTCACTACTGTAATGCTTGACTAAATATACATTAAACTCACTTATTTAAACTGCTAAAATAAATTTGAGATATATTCTATGAATAAAAATACTTGATTGAATACATGTAATACCATTGTTATTGTGTACCTGACTGAGCAGAAACTCTTGGAAATAGCACACTAGATAGCTATATGATATGCTTGGACAAAAGGATTTGAGAGGATGTTGATGATTTTTTGGCAGAGATTATAAATTAACAGGTTTCTAAAACCTAAGGATTCCTATAGCACATTAAGGTATGTAATAAGGAGAAGAAAAAGGAGCTTCTTATGATTTTCATGAAGGATGTTGGGTGTTTTCATTTTAAAATCCAGGCACTTTTTTAGAGTTAAGAGCCTTATACCAGTTCTGTCCCCTCATGGCAAGGAAAAGGGCTAACACAGCCAAGATACTTTCAAGGTTTGGCCATTCTGTGTTTCATAAGTAACAGTAACTGAAAAGTTGGCACAAAATTGAATAAAAGTCCTGTTTCTGAGTGTTTAGAAGCCACAAAAGACAATTAKGTAGCTATGGACTCCGAGTTATTAGGGGCATATACAACACTCTCCTCTATGGGGCTTAAGCATGGCCTTTAAAACCTAGTTTCAGATTTTTCTTTCTAAAACTAGTAGCCTCCATTTTGGTGACGAATCCTCTAATTTATATGTTTCACCACTTACACTGAGAAGTTTCACAAAAGAAAGATGCATCACATTGCAGAGAGGTCACTGATAACACAGATTGCCCTGTGTGTAAGAAAATGCACATCATTGTATAATTACACAGTAAATGAGGATTATAAAAATGACGATTATACCTCATACCGTACACAAACCCCTCATGCACTGACACCTCAAATATTGTATACTCTGACCATCCCATCTGAAAACCTGAAAAAGCTCAGAGTGGGACAGCAAGGGTGGTGAGCTTGGAACAGCCTCTCTATGAGGAACAATTAAGGAGACTCCTCAGGCTGAAAAAGATGACTTGGAGAACAAAGTAAGATCTATAAATTATGAGCAACAGAGAAAATGAGTAGGAAGCAGTTTTTCACTTTTTCTTCTAATGCAAGAAGTATTGGCTATGAAAGGAATGAAAAGGTGGCACTTTGACAACAAAAGGAGTCCTTTCTTACCACATTTACTTAAGCTTGGCAAAAACTCACAGGGTTTCAAAAAGTAAACAGATAAATTTGTGGAGAAAAAACCCCACAAAACATTAACAACTAATACATTCAAAGATCTCACCTCTTTCTAGGAAGTCATTTGAACTTCTTGAAGACTGGGAGAAAGTGCTGGGGAAACATTACCGCATGCTTGTCCTATTTTTAAACTCTTTCCAAAGTATTTGCCATGGTCACTATCAGTATGTGTCTGATCCTGTATAGCTGTTCTTATGTTACATTCTATACCACAGTAGTTAAGCAATTTCATACTTCAGTTCCTTTGAAACTGTGCAGTGAAGAGTGGTCCTGACAATTTGCTGTTATTACTTTTAATAATTTACTGTAAAAGTTAATTTATTGATATTTCAGATTTTATCAACTCCGTTGTGTTCCCCATAATTAAAGCTTTTGTTGTGACAACCTTCCTAAGATTCTAAGGTGAACACTTAAAAAAAAATAGCTTTTCTGTGATGACTTTCTGGTTAAGCTTCTGTGATCTGGGAGTAGTTTATTTGAGAAAAACAATGTGCTTGAAAAATGGTTTACTGTTCATTCTGTTTGTTCCTCCTTGGGAAATTTCCTGTCTGCATGCCTCATGACATACTTGTCCATCATTCCAGCCAGCTTTTTTCTGATCAGCTGCACCCCATAGTGAAGAGGCATGTTGAGTCCAAAAGGACCCATGAACTGCATCTGGTGAGGTGGTCCCATTTACAGTAGATCACTTTCTTTTTCATCAGATTAGTCCTTTCTTGTCATAAGACTTTCACCTTCCTCAGAAGAAGCAAGATTTTTCTACAATTAAAGTCTTTCCAATTCACTTGGCCAGAGCTCCTCAGCTTTGGCCAAGGAACAGCACTTTGCCTCTGAGGGCCGTTGTGTGCCATTATCTGCCCACAAAGCAAGCAACCACAATATGATACTTAATAAATGCTTTTCAGCTGAACCTTGTTTTGCTTAAATTTTAGAGGAGGTAAGGGGAGGAAGACAAGCAAGGACTTGCGTGTGGTTTTCGGCATTTGGGGAGAATGGCTTTTTGKTTTTTTACAAATTAATACACCTTTTTTTCTCATTTCATTATTTGTACCTGAGTGAGATTGCCTTTTAGCTCCTTCCCACCCACAGCCAAACCTCTACTGCAGCCAAATCCCACTCACATTACTTGCCACTTGGGTTTAAGGCTCTATTCATATCGGACTCAGGCTTGGTCATCCAGCTTTGACAGACATACAATGTATAAAGTGTGTATGTTGATAAAACAGGGGACAAATAGCAAGAAAAGCCAATATCATGAGGCTATAAGATAACACATAATACTCCATTTTATTTGGTACTTTCCTGGTAATCACTGATTCTATCTCCTCAAAGTATACATTATACACGGTTACATTTGTTAAGTGGGTCCATTAAATGTTAAAATTGATACAAGATAACCTGCTTGACTACCTAGACCCTCTGGGCCACAGAATAAGTTAAACCACCATACATTGCACAACTACTGCTGACCCCACGCCTTCTATCAAATTCAGAAGAGACTTTTTTGATGGTAGTTAATGCTTTTTGACAATAYTCCTAACAACAACTCATCATTAACATACATAGTTCCAGAAGTGCATGCCCGTGTTAAAATCCAGCTTATGAAACTGAAGAATAAGTCTCCAGTGGGTTGAATGGTTATAGGTAGTGAAATACTTACTAGGTGTAGGCCTAACATTTCTCAACAAATAAATAAAAATMATTTTATAAAACACAGTAACATCTAGCTACAATCTTCTTTAGAAATTTAAATCTATCATCCAACTAGTACCTTTGCCTTTTTGGTCCTTGCTTTGACGAGGACAGGCAGGGGCCTTAGCTGGCTTTAGCCACTCTGTTGTCACTGCTTCACATGCACGTTTATCATGGGTTTCCAGATGCCTACAAGTGTCTCTGACCAGGCTGCTGTATGTTCCCATAAAAATGTCCACAGCATACATGCAGATCGACTCCACTGGCAACCTACAACTGTCCTCGGATCAACACTACAGCTAATCTGCAGCTGAAGTAACYGAACATTTGATTTGGTTTGTGCAACAAGTCTAGTATATCATAATGTATAAGACTTACTGTGCTTGTGGTGACCACTCCTGTAGCACATACACAGCAACTCCAGAGTATCACACCTGTGCAAATGGCGCTGTGCACCTTCTCTCCTATTGCTTTCTTGAACTCACTAGATATCATCATGGAAGCCCTAACTGCATATTCCCATGTTAAGTTACACAGTTGTGATACGCAGATACGCAGTTTTCTTTGGACTGAAGCCACATCCCCACCCCCGTTGCTGGTTTTCACAGACTAGAAAGCACTAAGGAGGCTGATAATCTTTCAGAAGACGACACTTTCTCTTTAACTCTCCTACGAGCAGCTTAAGATCAAGAGAACTATTTGGGGGAACACTGTTCAGCAGTTTGGCTGCAAATGGGAGGATGCTATCAAGCTATTTTTCCCCAAATCCAGCCTTTATTTGAGCAAATACTCTACTGGGATATGCCTCGTGAAGCAGTCATTAAAGATTATTATTTTGTTCTGTGTACAAAACAGTATTTGGAAACAGCAAGACAAAAATAGCGTGCAATGCCTTTGGGTGGATTTCAGTTAACCAGGGCCTAAGTCAGAGGGAGAGAGTTTTTCTATAGCAACAGCCCAGGCTACCAGCTGCCAAACATAGTACAGAGATGATCGAAGCCACAGGCTACTTGGGAACAGGCTGCCTTCAGGGCAGACCATGCATGTTCGCTTCCTAACTGACAGCACAGATGTAAGAACGTTGAATATTGGATGGGTTTAAAGATCTTCACTCTAGGTTATGTCAAAATATCCACACAATGCTAGGGATATAGCCAAACTCTAGTTAGCCAGGCATTTGAGTTTCCATAGTTGCACTGAAACTTCAGCAGATAATAGCTGTTATTTTCAACATTGCTGCCCCCAAGATTTATACACAGCGGTTTGTAGCTGAAAAACTACGGCTGTTTTTTATTAGGTCCCAATTCAACACAGTAACAAATGCGTCCTTCAAGCCATCTCTGTTTGGCAAAGCCAAGGAATATTCTTATTTCTAAGCGTGTGCCTAAGGGTTTTTTTATTTCAAAACTGAATTCACTAGGATATAATCATGTACTGAAATTTATGTCTAAGCACTTTTAGAGCCTGCCATGTGCTCAAGTGCTTTAGTAAATCAGGACTTCTGCAATTTAATTGCACTAAGTGGATGATAACAAAAGACAACAACAGGAATAAATCATCTAACTGTGTTAAAGATCATGTGATTGACTCCAGACTTCAGCCATCCCAAGCCTTCAGAAGGGTCAGACGCTATACCCTTGTTCACACAGAGCGATGCCTGCCTCCATAAATAGTGTCATCAAAGTGAAAGGGGCTGCCTCTGAAGTAACCTACTGAGTACGAACATGTGTGCTGGAGCCTGGCCCACGCTGTAAAGTACAAAAGAGAGGTGAGGGAAGGAGGATTAGATTTTAAACAGATACTTGCCACTGTTGAATGGACAAAGGAGATTTATTTGTTAACACTTAATTTAGGCCATGTCGAAATGCCACGTTTGTGTGTATACGAATAAAAACTAGCAACACCATAATGTAGAGGGAAAAGCTTACTTCAGAAGCAGTTTAGTAACTTATCACACCTGTTGTATCTCATGATAATTACAGCGAAACAACATGGGAATCACAGCAGTACTGAGATGCAGCACAGAGCAATGAGAGCAAACATGCAACAGATTAAGGAAACAGAAGCAGAGCTAGTAAAATTGTAAACCTCCTTAAGGAACACACTGTTGCTGTTATGAAGGCAGGAGCCAGTTCAGCATCCAGTTTTGTGCAGAGTATTGMGAGGGTGATAGCGTGGAGGGGAACCCTTTGGTAGCAGTTCAACTGCTTGGCCTGCCTCTTCTTCACAGCCACTAACACAATCCATAGACGAGATATAAATGTTGCGTGGTAAAACCAGCAGACACTCTTCCAACTGCCTCGCTTGTCTTCAGCTCTCTGAGCTATCACAGAGCAGCGAACATAACTCTAAACTCCATGGCCTATGGTCTGCCCACCTTTGCCGTGCAGGAGGACCACTGGGGCTGATCTCCAAAGGGACTGAAGCACCCAACTGCTGTAGTGGTGTTCACGAGCCTCATTTATGCCATTCAAAGTGCTGAAGGGCAGAGTACGGATAAAGTGTGAACAACCTCTCTAGCAGGAACAGCTGTGCTACAGTGTACAGTCCAATGCTTCCATGTAAAGTGAAATCTGTGGCAATTTACCTTAAACCATAAACTGTGGCATTTTAGGAGTAAGAGTCCCTGCAGCTGGCCCTGTACCTTTCATCAGTGGCATGAAGCAGACAGCTGGAGATAGTAATTGCTTCAGCCATTGCCACTGCTGAATGTGTCTCAACCCCAGACAATCATTTTACAAGATATGTAACTCAATGTTTGGGAGGAGGGAGTTTCCAAAGGCCTGGAACAGCCGGCACACTGAATGGGAAAAGGATGAAGAGGAAAGCATTTGAAGTCACTTTTCTTTCTTGGAATAGAGACACTTATTTGCAATCCTGAATTTCATGCCGTGTGAGACTATCAGTATGCATGCATTTAAACTAATGACTGCTTTTTTCTTTTTTTTTCCTATGGATCTGAGCAGCAGTCTTTTAATCCTTACTCTAGCAAATAAAATTTTCTTCGTATGAGCAGTGACTGTAGACTCTGGCTCACAGTTTTAGTGCCTTGGCCATTACAGTCACCTGGTTTAAATACAAGCATAGAAATTTGGAGTGAATTAAACAAGTGGTAGCTCAGAAAGCCCCTACATGAACAAAGAAGAACTGCAGAAACGTATTGTGGACACCTGGAAAAGCCTGTCTCCTATTTGCAAGAAATATATAAACAATGTTCCAGGGAGACAAGTCTGTAATAAAAACTAATGGCGAACAAACAGAATACTGCACTGAGTAGTTCAAGAGGAATCCTTTTATACTTTTTTCTTTGAGGTATACGCTTCCCAAGCATTTTGATTGATTAAAACAATTCCTTTATATATTTACATTGCTAATTAAATCATGTGAATGATGGTAGGCTTTCCAGTCTTAGGAAAAGTACATTGTAGATTCAACATATTAAGTGGGACCCAGTTCTGTGCACAATTATGCAAGTGGCAAAATTCCCATTAATACAGAGAAATATAAAGGAAAAGCAGCAGGTCAAATTTGATTCTACTGTTTACAACTATTTAAGAAAAAATACATTATCCAGTTAAAGTCACTAAGCCTTATCTTAAGTATTAAAGTTAGATGGCTACTCATACAACTAGTTCCACTAATGATATGAGTAAGGGTGTACAGGATTTCTTCTGCAAGTAATAACTTTCCCAGCATATTCACTATCCTACACACTCCATCACACACTTGAGAGATACAAGATAACATGTATCTACCTTGACTGAGGACTATCAGTTCCAAATAGGTCGATTTGAGAGAAACACTTAAGAAAGGTGGGCCTGTACCTATGGAAATATAGTTTGTGGATTCTCCCATTGACTAGGATGAGAAGGAGATAAGACCTGATGGCCCAGAGACAGGCCAAAAAGAGGATGTTTACAAAAAGCTATGGAAATATTTCATTGTTACTGTCAAAAAATATGGATACAGCTTTGTTTCCACATGAAACACAAATTCTCCTAAAGCCCGCTTAATATGCCAGGGAGGAATGTTTTCAAAGTCTGAGCCATCATACAAAATGATATCACATTGCTTATACAATCACTTTAAATCTGGTAGTACACAAAGCTATAAATAGTAACAACAATCTAAAGATGAAGTGTGTAGATACAATTAACAGTTAATTTATTCTAAATTGCATTTACCACATCATTAAGTAAAACATTTGTCAATATGGCAGTTATTTGTGAAATAATCTTTTAAACAAATTGCGTTCAATTTGTGCTTCTAATCAGCCAGTTACATAATGCAATGTGAAGAGGTCAACTGGAACTGTATCATATATGTACTATACCATCAGAACAGAGATTAGTCACAATTAGGTACCTAATCCATGTTATCTGTATATGTTACCGCTATTGCTGCTCTTTTAAATGCTAAAGGACAACGAAATGTATATAGGAAAGCTTCCTTAGCTTTCTCTGGGGACAAATTATTATAATATTTGCTCGTGCTCAAAAAGTCAAAGGGTTTGCACTTTGCGTTATCCATTTGTTTAAAGGGAGGTTGTTTGCGATCTAAATATAAACTTAACTTCAGCGGTTGCATTCTCTATTAATTGACTCATACTTGAGTCCCTTTTTGTGATAAACATGCACAGCCAATAATCAATGATATGGCAACTGTGTGTACAGAACAAATAAGAAAAGAAACACATATTCTGTGTCTGTACTTACATATGCCAAGCGGCGTACAAAGAAGAGCAAATGTGTGCGTTAAAGCTGAAGTCCTTAAAGGTAATTTATATTAATTTTTGACACACTGCTGTTACACAAAAAATAACCTTTCTTCTTGTTGCTAAAATGCCCTTGCCACCGTACCTATTTAGTTCAGCATATATACTTGTTACAAACATTTGTTCTCAATCCTAGAATTCACTTTCTCAAAGCCTGGGATTTATGGAAGATGGAAATGACCTCTTTTTTATTTTCTTAACTGGGCGGTGGAGTGGGGTGGGGGTCCCTTCTGCATAAACCCTTTGTCATTCTTTCCATTTTCATTATCTACATCACCCAGGGGAGTTGGGAAGCTAGAAAGTAAGCGATTCTCGTTCTTCCTGCTCAGCCTGCACTGAAACTGGTCCTCCAGACCAGTTTGGCACTTATACCACTCGGTACCCGCTCCTTTCCAAAATATCAGAGCACTCAGGATCCTCTCAACAGCGAGAAAAAGCTCCTTATCCCACGAGCAAACCGAAAAAAAACTCCTAGGGCTTTTCCTGAGTGAAGAAATACTGTGCGAGGGGACCAGGGACCCAGCAGGTCAAAAACCTGTACCGTATCTTCCAAAGCTTCTGATCCCTTTTGCTATTTTCACCCCAGTTCAGTGAAAAAGACCGACATTTCCTATTTTCAAAGGAATCTTTGGCGAGAGGTATCCCACCTTTCAAGCTGCACCCTGCAATCCCAGACGCGACTCTTTGTTATTTCAAAACACAAACACACTAGTTTGCACCTCTTTTGCTTTCTCCTCGGCTTCCATTACACAGGAGTCGATATGCAAAGGTTTGGCTTTCTCTTCCGTAAGCACGTTTTTCCTGGCTGGGTTTATAACATGACGAGGCTGCAGCGGGCAAACCTGTGCCTCTGCCAGGAACTGCATCTGCACGAGTGGCTCTGCCACGCACCCGATGCCGAGTGGGTGAAGTCTGGGAGGAACCCGCAAGCACACACACATTTATCTCAGCTGTTCCTGGTTTACTGGAATAATCCAGTGTCATCCTTAAAGAACTGCAGTAGCTATAGGATTTATGCCGGAATAAAGTATATTAAACATTTGCAGATTTTGAGTGCTACAGGACCTTTACTCGGCCCTCCTGGAGTGGAGCCTACCTCATACCAGAGGAAAACGTCAAGTCCCCGTAACCTCTCATTTTCCCGTGTATTTTCACCGCCTACCTTCCTCATTTGAATGATAATATGTTGACTCTGAATAGCTTTTTAAGACAATTAAGCCGATTCTAGGTACGAGGAGTTCAGCATCCCCCCGCCCGACTCTCCCACCATGAACCTTTCCCCAACAGCTCCTCTCCACCTCAGGTTACCCATTTCAGAGGCTGACTACACCTCACTTTTTTAAAAGCCAGCCCATTCTCTGCTTACAGCCCCCCCCGGCACACGGCAGGGCCTGTTCTTCTCATTTATTTTTCCGAACGGCAGGCTAGCCGTAGGATAATAAGGATCATAAGGATAATAATAATAATGATGATGATGATGCAGTGGAAGCTACGTCTGTCCCCTAGACCCAGGGCAGCGATTTCAGCAGCGGCAGCCCTGCCGCAGAAGCAGGCAGGACGCGATCACTTCTTCTGCAGCGCCCTGATGAAGAGCCGGGCAGGCTTGATGAGACCTGGGGGACCTGGCATACCAAAACTAGATTTTAATGCAGTCTTGGTGCCTGCATTGCAGCCGCCGGCAGCAGATGACAGTTGCCGCAGCCAATGATGGACCTCCCAGCATTTACCATCCGCATTTTAGCCAGCCCGGCTCCTTCTCTGCCCTCTCGCCGTCCTCCGCACTCGAGGCAATTAAGCAAAGAGCGCAAGGAGAGCCTTACACCGAGGCTTAACGAAGTCGAGCCGCGGTGTGACCTCATTCTCCAAGGGAAATCTTGAAAGAACAACTATAGTCCTCCTACGTGTCAGCCTGGCTGAAACCAGGCTGAATAACCTTGTTCTTAAAATCTATATACATGCACGAACATACAAAGACGCTGCCGCCAGCGAAAAATCAGCTGAGGCGGAAGAACCGCGCTATTTTGGTACCGCTCCCGAGAGGAAAGCCGGCTCCCCTGCAGCGCCGTTTTGCGGTGGGGGGGAGGTGAGCGCCGGGGCTCCCCGAGCTGGCTTCCAGGCGGCGGAGAAATCCTGCCGGGGCGCGGAGCCGCGCGGAGCCGCGGTGCGCGCAGGGGCCGCCCCCGCGGGAGGGCGCGGACGGCAGATCGTGGCGCACCTGAGCAGCCGGCTGTGGAGGTGCAGACGGACTGCGAAAAAGCTGGCCGCGGTGCCCTCGGCCCCTCCGAGCCGCTGGTAGCCACCCTGGGCTGGGTTGCACTGGTGGTGACCGGGGCACTGGTGCGCAGGCAAGGGGGCTAGGGCGGCACATGGTATAACCAGTCTCGCTGCTGGAAAACAGCTTCGAGGGGGTTGTCTGACCGGCCCTCACGGGACCAGGGTACTCCCTGCTTGCTTTGCTGTGCCAGCCTGAAATGCTGGTGCCGTGGTGCTCACCCCGGCTAGCAGGGGACAGATCGARCTGGATCCCCAGCTGACTTTAAGCAGATCCGCTGGGTTGTTTCATTTCCGCTCGGGTCATTTGAGGTAGAGTTCCGTGACTGATGTTCACGCTTTTGGGATTAAAGGAGAGGGAAACGACCGATAATCTCAGGTGTTCATAGAAAAACATGTGGCTTTTCTGGTGCAAAACCACTCTAGCATGCTAGTGGCCTTTGGGTTCCTTGTTTCTTAGCGTTGCGATACACTGACTTCTGTCTTTGCAGTTCCCCGTTCACCTAAGGCAAGTACTTGGACTTAACTGGGAAGCATAAAACGCGAAGAATGCAAAGAAGGGCCGGTATTGGGGAAATGGACGTACAAATGTACGGAACAGCTAGAATAGAGGTGATGATGCCTCTGCTGATTCCGCATCCTTGATGGGTGAATGCCAGAGTATTATCCCGCCGCGCCCCGCATCCCTTTTTAAAGCGAATAAAAGGGATTTTCTTTAAAGGGGTGTCGCAGTTTACTCCCTACACCAGAGTGCTGACCCAAATGTATGCTTCTTCCTTCATGCAGGCGCAATAACCCCTGTCTGCCCATCTAAAAGCACGATGCCCGTTATCACCTTACGTTCCAAAGTGATTACGCACTAGCAATGCAGGCGCTGTGATTCGCACCCCCTTCCCCACCCCACCAGCCGCGCCTGCACACACGACCAGATCCGTCGCCTCCGTAACGAGCCACTTCGTTTTGGGAAGCACGCCTAAACTCGGGTACCAAACCACTCGCCACCTGTGCATGCACGAAACCCGCAAGGGCAAGAACGCGATGCTGCCTTCGCCGCAGTTTTGGGAGAGGGGAGGGAGTGCCTCTCAGACGTTTCCAACACCTACATTTGCCTCCAGAATAAAAAATGAGCAGCGGAACGGAGGAATATTCAGCCCCTAGGATCAACGCGGTACCGCCGACCTGACCGGCCCTACGATCCTAATGAAGCATCAGTGCTGCCGCCAGCAGCTACTGCCGTGTCCACAGGAGATGCTAATAATCACAATGATAAACACTTCAAAATAGTCCGACCGAGCTTCCCCTCCCTCAGTGGGCCTCTGTTTCAGTTTAAGCAGCATAGCTAGAGCACAACCTAGCAATCCCCAAATACAAGGAGATGCGTTGAGATATACGGTATCTCAGCCGTCACTCTGATTTTTTTAAAAAATTCTATTTTATTTTATTTTTTTTAAAGTTTAACTGACCCTTCTGGTCACCAACTTTCTTTGTGGTTCACTGTAAGGATCGCTCTCCAAGAACAAAAAAGGAATCTCGGAGCTTTGATAGAGACTCTGGATGAAATTAAGAACTTCAAACCCCAGATTTTTGAAAAGAAAAACAGATGTCCTGTTTGTTGAGTATAAATAACTCCGTACGTGGAAACCTTTTTTTTTACGCTGCATTAAATTTTATTTAATGCTGGGTGCGTTTAAACTGAAAAAAAAAAGGGGGGGGGGCAGCAAAATATGTGGGTGACAAACCTCTAAATCTTTTCCCCGCTCGAAAGAGAAAGAAACAGACAGACGGGAAACCCTTCATCTAGATGAAAGTGTTCAATGTGTTTCCTAGCAGACCTGGCGAGCCTGCCCTGGTCAGTGCGGCAGCGAGGGGGCTTAGCAGCAGTGCTCGGGGGAGAGGAGGGCGGGAGGAGCGGCCGCCGGGCCCGGCCCGCAGCGCTGCCCTGCGCGGGGCGCACAGGCAGGTGCCCGCCGCCGGGCGCTCGGCCCCGCTCGGCCCCGCGCAACCTGGAGCGGCCCTGGGGCTGACTTACGTGAGGACGTAGTTGACGCTGACGATGCAGTGCGGGCGGGAGGAGCGGCTGTTGTGCACGATGGTGGCGTAGCTCTGCACCCACACCCAGCCACCGTGCTTGGCCAGGAAGCGGTAGTACTTGGTGGTCACTTGCCCTTTCACCAGCACTGCGGGGACAAAGCGGGGAGAGCTTCAGCGCGGCTCCCGCCTTTTGATCGGCCCTGGGAAGGGGGCGCACACTCCCCAGGCCCCCGTGGGCGAGGAGAGGGACTGGGAACCCCTTAGCATCACATCGGGAAGCAGCGTGGACCGAAACCCCCGTGGGCAAGGGTGGTGGAAACCCCCGGGCAACCCCCGGGCAGGGCTGATCTCAGTCCCTGAGAGTCGAGCCACTCGTTATCAAAGGCTGTTCGGGGAGATTGGTGGGGCAGGGTGAGTACACCGGGGGGTTGAATCCCCCCACCCACACCCACCCCGACATATCGTCATCGAGATTTAATCTATAAGTCTGGCTTTGGGTTTTATCTCTTCTCGTTACATTCTCTGTAAGGAAACTTACCGGAAATTAATATCCTTTTTATTCATCTATCCGTGTATTAATGTCATCATGATATCAAAATAGAATAAAGAACAGCTCTCCGAATCGGGCTCACTACTGCAGTCAAAATTAGATACACAGATAAGATTTGTGAGACTTGGTGGAAGTGGAACAAAAGTATTTGGATTTCACTGGCATGGCTTTTTGGAGCAAGAAAAAAGGGTTTTTCCTAACCGGAATTTGAAGTGAACTGAGCGCTCGAGGTTTGCGCAGGGGAGTTCTTTTCCTACAGCCGAGAGCTGAGGAGGGAAAAATAGCCTTTCATTGCCAATACCCTCCATTTCCCTCCTGCCTCCAGCTCGGAGTTCAGTCTCTAAGGACTTGTTTCATTAAAAGCTGCTGCAGGTTTTGCTTATTCTCCCTCCAGTGAGCTGGCTTTTCCTATTCCGACCTAGAGGTAAATCCTAACAAACCCAAAATCCATCTGCAGAGGGAGAAGGCGGGGGGCGAGGGGCAGGGTCTCTACAAGAACATCATCTCCTTACACAAGTGATGCGCGCATCGCAGGTGGAAGGTGTCACAGCCGTGGACGTGGTGGTAAAGGGTCTTCTCTATCAAGTCCTGGGGCTCGTAACCTGTTAGCTCAGCTACCCTGCAAGAGATACAAGCAGCAAATATCAGTGGGTGAGGACAGGAAAGGAGGCCTGGGGGAGAAGAAGGGAGGGGCTAGGGGAATAGATTTGGAAATAACCCCGGCTCTACCTGGAATCTAAGAATATGAGCTTCATGTCTAGGCTGGCCCGAAACATGAACATATTGCTGTGGAGCTTGATCTCCGTCACGGCGCTGGGCGGCAGCGAGTGGCCCACGGCGACCAAGCCAACGTTTTGGTAGCAGCCGTCGAAGGGGGACATGTCCAGGCTGTACTGGCGAATCTTCAGGTACCCGCTGCAGTGAATGACCTGCCGGAGACACAGGAAAGCTCGGGGGCTGCCTAGCAGGAGGGGATGGTGTGCTGTGGCAGGCRTCCCTCCCCGCGGAGGGGAGCCGGACAGACCCGCCCGTCGCCCCGGCTGGTGCCGGCGTGGCCGCCGGATGCCCCGGGGTCGCCGCCCCGCGCCACCGCTCCGGCAAAGCGGCACTGTCTGCCGGTTTTCTGCTCTTCTGTTTGGGTTGGGGTTGGGTTTTTTCCATACGAGAGTTCAGCACTGATCTAAGGCCCATTAAAGTCAACGAGATTTTTTTTTCCACCGACTTAAGTGGTTTTTGGACCACCTCCTAACTACGCTTTTATTATTCTTCTAAAAAGGAAAGACGCGGAAGTGCCAAGCCAGTTACAACTTTGTAATGAAGAGTGTATGCGCGTGAGAGAAAGAGTTTACATGTGTGCATATGTCACATGTGTAAGATATGTCTATTATATAGATAGAGCAGACACGATCCGTAGCCAGAACGTATCTTTGGACATAGATTTAGGTATGTCTCCTAAATGTATCCTTGCATATGACTGTTGTGTACTTCCAGTTTTACTTGTCTGTTACTAGGGTGTTTCTTCCTGCAGTAATTTCAACAGATGTTCTTGTTCTACGGCACGTCGTGGCACAACATCTCCTGGGGTTATAGGTACCCACCGCTCTCTGGTGTTGTGCAGCTGACACAAAAGCGGGGAGAAGGTAGGAGACCAGGGGCTGTCCCCACCGAGGAGCCCTGAGCAGAACCGTGTGAAACACCCGGGCAAAACCCTTGACTTGGAGAGCTGCCCCTGAAGCTGACCAGTTACCCAATAAAGAAATAAATTAACCCAGGGCTCCCACTGTGTCACCTGACAGTTTCCACAGACACCTCGGGAACGTCAGTGGTTGTGCGAGGTTCAGTTTAAAAAGCAAAATAAAACAAAAAAACCCACGGGGAGCTCGATCGCTTGGTTTTGTGGTTTGAGCTCTTTAACCTGAAACTCCGAGAGAAATTCTGGCTCTGAACCACATGAAAGAGGACCGGGCTGGGACAGCCCCCGCGGGCAGAGGGCTCATCCCCACTCCTGTCCCCGTTTTCACCGCCCGCCCAGCGTGCTCGGCGCTGCCGGAGCAGGGGCGCAGGAAGGCGGGGGAGGGGGGGTCCTGGCCGTGGGCACGCACCTTGTAGCCACCGCAGGTCAGGCCCGCATTCCTCTTGGCCAGCACGCACTTCATCCTCAGGAAAAAGGACCTCTCGATCTCGTACTCTGGGAGAGGGGAAAGGCAGAGAAGGGGTGAGCCGCGGTCTCCGCCGCCCCTGCGCAGTCCCCTCCGCGGCCGCGCAGGCCAAGCGGGTGGGGGGGCGGGGCGGAGGGCTGTGTACTTTACCCTGCACAAAGTGCGAGTGGTAGGGCTGGTGGGCCGTGAGCACCGCTGTCATCTCATCGTGGTCGGCGGGGTGGATATACTCGTAAATGCTATTGCCGGTCAGCTCTACCTGTGAGAGAGGAGGAGGAGGAGGGGGACAGAAAGGGTTCATCGCCGGCACCGCTCACCCTCCCCGCACGCACCTCCCCTATCAGCCGGGGGGGGCAGGCAGGCACGGGGGCTAGCAGCCCCCCCCAGCGTACCTGCGACAAGCCCAGGTGCACCGAGGCGGTCTCCGAGATGTACATGATCTTGCCATCCGGAGCCACGACAAATATGAAACCGTCCAACGTCTGCAGAAAAGGGTTGAGGGGTGGGAAGTGTAAATATATCAATAGACAGATAGATCCACCCATGAAGACAGATAGATCCATGAAGTACCTGTCCCCCGGATTTATTTTAGCAAACAGGCATCCCTGTTCAGGCTGTGATTATTCAAAAAAGTTGGAAGGAGATGGGCAAGTCCTGGACAGGAATCCCTTGCTCCTGGACCCCTGAGATACAATCCACTTCTCAGAGCTCAAAAGTAATGCAAAGTGCCTGGGAAGTATCTAAGAAGAGGTCCTGGGTACCCGGTGATTAATATGTCGGTCCCAGAAATCCTGAATACTTCTATCCCATTTCAAATGTCACTGGGGGTTTAGCGCTTGGATATTTGCTAAGGAGACTTTAAGCGAGCGAGGAGGATTTAAACTCTTCGCAGTGTAAATAAGGGACGAGGCAATTCGTGAGGCACGTTTCAGCAGACACAGATGGGACTTCTGGGTGTGCCGAGGGCAGAATAGGCCCCCAAAAGGCCACACAACCCCACCAAAAATGCGTGGTGATGGTAACTGCTAATATTCCTTAATATTTCAGACGGCAGTGAGTTTTCAAATGTGTCCTACCTGATTTGTGTCTATGCTAATTTCTGTGCCTGCTGAGCCCTTCTGTCCAGGACAGCCTCCTCCAACTTGTCTCTAGAGCCTCTCCTTCTCTCCACACCACCCTGAGGTTCAGTGCATTGCCGGGACTTGTCACCTTGTTAATAATTTGGGGAAAAGTCATGCTCCTGTTCTCTGGTCCCAGAAGACACCCCGGGATATGCTGTGAACCCCTTGCTGCGGACCCTGTGTTGGCCAGTGCTGGGGCAAAGGACCCGGAGGTAGCAAACGACAGCCACATTACAACGCACGACATTCAACCGCGACGGTTCGTATTTCTGAAGTTGTTGTTCCCCCCCCGTTTTTTTTATTAAACACGTGAACAGTTAAAAATTAGTCAAGGTGGCAATTAAAGGCTCAGAAGAGGGAATGATTTCTTTAATCATTAATACCGTATGGCTGTCGTTTCCAGACCAGTACCTGCAAAAGATGGGATCCCAGTTCCCGTCCAACATTATCCAGTGGACTGGTTCGGCTGGAGTGGCCCCAGGCTTCTCCAAGTCCTGTTTATTTAAGACACACAAAAAAAGTAAGGTGAGGAGATGAAAAATTGACTCGTGATGGCCTGCTGGAGAGGAACTTTTTTTCAATTTTTTGCTTGTATTCGCTCTAAAACACGTATACATACAATCTTTGGAAAACTAGACATGATTTCGTTGCACAGAGAAGCCTCTTTTGTGGATTTCTTTTTAAAGAGCTAACTCCCGTGAGAAAAAAATACCAAAATACCTATTTTGAGTTAACGGTGAAGTTCATTCCTAAGACCTAAGTGAAATAGATAGTGCCAGATAAAAGGACTTTTAGTGCTGCCTTCGGCTACTGGGAACTGGCTCCTTGAACTTCAGGGAAAGCGCCTTTCTCCTAATGTCGCCGAAGGGATCCTGGACAACACTGAGAGCTATTTAGAATGAAAGAAAGGGGTGTGCTGGGGGAAGTCTTTGATGTCGGGAGAAGGATGCAGTTACCGTGGCACGACCGTGTCTGGGAAGAGACACCTTTTGGCGGCGGCCAGGCCAGCGATGCGGATCGGCCCTGCCAGCACCTGCGGGTGGTTCCTCCCCCTGCAGAAGGCAGAGCTCGGCCACAACCTGCCGGGTAATTAGCCAGCAGGCTTTGGAGAGGGAGTGGTAAGGATGGGCTTAGACGCCCTGCTCGCCAGAGATCACTCTCCAGTTTGATCTGTGACCTCCTGCCTCTTTCTCTCTTCGGGGCCACCGTCCTTTCACCTGGAAGATTTGTAATTACCTATTGGGGAGGGAGAGAGGAGCGACCAGATGCGCCTCCTCCAGCTCTCCCCGAGCCCCGTGTTAAAACGCTTTCCCCTTTAGTGATTCGCACTCAAGCCCACGAAAAGCAAACTACCTGTCGCTAAGCGAGCGCAGTTTCACGGCTGCGGTAAGGCGCTTCTGGRGCGGCCCAGGCAAGCCACTGTCCGACGGCGTGGACCGTCCTCCCTCCTGCCTCACGAAGCCAGGTCTCCGGGATTCCCCTCCCTTCCCCTCCCTCCCTCCCTCCTCCCCGCCGCTCTGGCAGGCGGGATGGGTCTCTCCGCAGAAGGGATGATCTGCCTCCAAACAGCCCCCTCCAGAAATGAATCTCTTCGGACCTGTCTAATGTTTCAGGTGCCGCTTGTTTTCTCCTATGAAAAGTGAGGAGGAATAAACGCCAGATGGAAATTATTCCACCGGAGTAAAACTATTTACGGGCGATGCCTTTTCACAGTGTTGTTGCTGAAATAATTTAAACAGGGCAGTTAAAACATTTTACGCTTATGCCATGAAATAAGGCTCAGGCTGACACGCACAGACACTAAGATAAAGTAAAAGGGAGGAAAAAAATACCAATCCTGATTGATGGCTGGGGTGCGGATCGCCCGGGGGAGGCGAGAGCCAGAGCCGAGCCAGCGAGGTCTCCCTCCCGCAGGGCGGGCTCGGGGAGGCAAGACCCCGTTTTCCGGCTATTTCGAGGCAAACAGGCGAGGTGGCGACAGCAGGCAGCCGCAGGCATCCCTCCCTATTGACCGGCTTCACCTAGGTGTTTGCCGGTCTAAACAAAGCTAACGATTTCCTCCGCGCTGCCCGCCCTCCCCACCACCGAAGCGCCCCCCTCGTCCCCACCTTTCCCTCTCTTCTCCCCCCGTCCTGGTCCACCTCTTCACGCCAACTTGTCTCTTCACCGCTTCTACACTTCTCTCCTTCCTCCTTAACTTCACAGCCCTACAAAGGCGGGGGCATCTCTCTGGCCTGGCCCCCATCTCGCAGCCCCAGTGTGTCCCAGGGTGCCAGCCAGAAACAGGCTCCTTCCCATTAATTCCTCTACGCCAATTAACGGGGACCCAGTGACTTTTTCCTGAGTCCCTGGGCTTCACTCCCCCATGCGCCCTCCGGAGCGGGTGGACCCGCGAGGGATGCACCGGGGGCTGCGCAGGCACCTCTGCCCCCTCCCCCCCGGGGAACCAGCCACTAGGAYGGAGGGTCACCCCTGCCCCCCGAAATCAGCAAGGAGCTGGCAAATCTTGCACAGCTGCCAGGGAAAGACAGGAAAACCCCCTGTATATTTGTTTTTCCCGAGCTCCTCAGAGGTTTCTCTGCTGGGCAGCCAGGACGGCCCGTTAGAGCAGAGGCGGCCAAGGCGGCTCCTTGCGACGTCCCCCCACCTGGAGGGAAATCTGAATGACAGGTTTCTGTGTTCAGGGCTAAATCTGCTCTCCCCGCCTATGATTTAAGTTGTTTATTAATCGAAGTTTACGGCTCTAATTATTCTTCTTCTGAAAGGGAAAATAACCCGACCCCCGCGGGTTAATGAACAGCTCATGGGCATTACAGGTTAACCTCCCCCCGGGAAGGCGGTTCTTCACGGGGCGCTGAACTCCTCGCTGTGTTTCAGGTGGAAACCCCGCGCTGCTGGGCTGTGTCTGTTAGTGGTTTATAATTAAACGTTTGACTTGTCTACCTGAACTGGCTTTTTCAAATCCTATCACATGAGACGATTCTTTGTACTTCCCAGATGTTTCAGCACTTTCAAGTCGGAGACTGTATCTATTCATTGCCAAGCCCAGCCTCTTCCAAATCGACTGGCTCTCCTGATGCCCCCTAAATACTGTTTTTAAAGATTATCGAGAAAACCTCTCCATTAATATTCCCTTTTATTTTTCCCTCCGTCTATTCGCTTTAACATCCAATTTCCTTTTATCGAGGGGGCAAACTGTGATTTCTTGCACTTGACCTACCGCAGAAAATTCTGCAAATCCTTTGATTGTCTATTTAAAACAAAACAAGGAAATCAGCTCTCCCTTTTGCTTCAGGATTACGCTTGGAAACAAGATCTAAAGATTCTCTTGTAATTTGGAGAGCCAACAGCATAATAGGTTTGGAATAGAAACAAGCAGCTTTGTGAGAGGAAGGATAACTAAATCGTTTTTAGGCAAAGGATTTTCCCAGCTAAAGTGGACGAAGACAAAGCAAAACATAATCTATTTTGGAAGATTTCCAAGATATGCCACATTAACCTTAGCAGATAAAATTTGCTTTCTTCCCTGCGTCCCCTCCCCCACCAAGGTCTGGTTTATGATATTTACATAAGTAGCCTTAGAAGGGATGTATCTATTATGGATCTAAGGAGCTAGTGAGCTCACATTTCATTTGGAAATAGAGGCGAAGTTTTACTGTTGCTTAATACTTGATGCATTGTAGAACCATTTCCATTTAAATACCCCCGACCCACGGATTACCTCAATGGACTGGCTGCATGGGTTTTGTAATTTCCTGAAAATGAGATTTCGATTTATAAAACAAGAAACCAATTAGTAACCAAATGAGGCGAAGTAGATCCACTAAAATTGACCTAATCCCACAGGCACCATTTAGGCCAGTTCTTGGCAAATGAATGATGAGCAACCGTCTAGTGTAAGCTCACAGCATCATCCAGCTGTGTTATTCAAGCAGCAAAAATAAATGGATCGAGCTTTTCTTTCGGAATGAATTTGATACTCTTGACAAAATATAGATTATAGGCTGCTACCTAACAATCCCCTCCACTCGATTTTTTTTTTTTTTTTTTCCTAAGAAGATATAATTTCCTTCAGCAAAGCAGTGCAATATGTTTGGTTTTATATTACCCTAAATAACATTTACTCTGTTTGTAAAACTTCCTTTGTACTAATAATAGAAATAGCCTCCACTACTAAACTTCACTAAGTCCAGCAACAACAGACTTCAGAGGGAGAATGCTTTGACTGACACATTGTTACAAACTTTTAATGGTCTCCTGAAACGTGTACTATTCTTAATCATTTTAAATTAAGGTTTGATATTGAAGGAATTCCCAGGAGTAAGATTGAAACCACTGTTGTATACTTTGCTGAAAATCTGCTGAAAATCTGAGGTGTGGTTCCTATGGCTCTCTAAAGATGGAGWTCTGAAACTTTATAATCTCTTAATGAGGTGAGTAGTAAAAACTATTCAAGTTTTCAAGAGTGAATATGCATGCAAACTATACTTCAGCAAAGGTTGATAAAAAAAAAAATTCAGTTTATAACAGGGGCTTAAAAAGTGATGAAAAGCCCAAAGCAGTGGTTTGAGCTATTCAGATTTTTAAAATGTTTAAAGTCATACAAGAACACCATTTAAAACAGTCTAAAGTAATTTGTAACATTATTTCCCACAGTAATTAAGTATCAAAAGTAATGTTACGATGTAGGCAGTGTTTCAAATGGCACATAGTGTCTCAGCATATATCTGTACTTAGTAGATATACCAGCATGTGGCTTTCACCATGTAGTAGATGAATAAGCTATGTACTTCACAAGGTTGATAAATGGATTATGTACTACATTTAGCAAATGAATGTTTTAAATTGATCACCTTTAAGAGTAAAGTTCCTTGATAAATTTAAAGGGGTTGAAACTTTTTCCTTTTCTTTCTCCACTAAAGACCTACTATGAAGATATTTATGTAAGAGGTCAGGCCTGTCCAAGCAGGCAGTTACAATGCTAGGTATTTGTATGGTCAGTTTGCCCCTATTGATGGTCTTTACACTTATTTCGAAACAATATCATTAACATTTTGATTACAGAAAGCAAAATCAAGTATTAAAATACATCACTATTAATAATTTTGTCAATGTGAAAAGCTTTTTTTTTTTTTTTTTAACAAATACTTCATAGAAAAGATCACAGAAAATTCTGTGTTGATGGTCTGCAGATCATTTCTGCCCCGTCTGAGCATGTAATATACAATCACAGAATAGTTTGGGTTGGAAGGGACCTTTAAAGATCATCTGGTCCAACCCCCCTGTCATGGGCAGGACAATCTTCAACTAGATCACGTTGCTCAGGAATCTTTTCTTCCTCTCCGCTATGAAATTACTCTTTAATAGCTCTTTCACTTCTTTAAGTCTGTCAGACATACAACTATCAACACATTTGTATAGATGTATTTACAACTGCTTTCTATTTTGACCGCATGTCTGTAAGCTTCAGATATGTCAGCTTCACCATGCTCTTTGTCACTGAAATCTTTAGTCAGGTAATTACCTTAGTCAAGTAATCTTCAACTTCTTCATATTTACCAATCTTCATATAATAGTTCTTCAGCTTTTTATTTGTTTCCTCTACCAAAATTTTGTCTGTGTCAGAGTTACCATTTCCCTGACAACTGTAGATTCCAGTTCATTCAAGTTATGACAATTAAAGAAGTTTTATCTTTCAAGAAAGTTCAGCTCTGATTCAAATCTTTTTACTGACTTTAGTTAATTACATACTTAGTCCAAATTTTTTTATCTCATCTTCAAACCAGTTTGCTGAAGCTGGAATTATATACCATCAAACTCACTGCACGGAAGTTGTTTTGATGTCACCTATTTTTTTCTGTTTGTATCTCACTAATCTGATTGCTTTCAATGCTAGCCAAGATTTCGTCTTAGAATCATAGAATCATAGAATCATTAAGGTTGGAAAAGACCTCTAAGATCATCAAGTCCAACCATCAACCCAACACCACCATGCCCACTAAACCATGTCCCTAACCGCCTCATCTACACGTCTTTTAAATACTTCCAGGGATGGTGACTCCACCACTTCCCTGGGCAGCCTGGTCCAATGCTTAACCACTCTTGCAGTAAAGAAATNAAAGCAAGGCATTTTAGCCAGGCTCTTGCTTAGTTTGCGAGCAACAGTCTCATTACCTAACAGCACGCAGCGAGACTGCGCGGATCCTGCTTGGACCGAGCGTGCTGTCTCATCGTTTCTCTCAGCACTTCCCAATGGAAAACCACTATGCTTTCCACACCAAAAAGCATCTCAATCGGTTTCATGGGACAGCTACACCGGCGATTCCACGTGAAACACCTTCTCCCCAGCCGTGCCCACCCCCGGCACCAGGCAAGCGGGTCCCCACCGACAGCCTGCCCCCCACGCCAGGCCCACGGCCAGCGCCGCAGCACTCAGCTGCGTTGGCCCTGTCCTTCCCCTCATCGTTTGATTGATGCAAGCCTTGATGCCGGCAGCCAATGGAGGGGTTGGGTGGATATCGTCCCTACCCAGTGGCGATATTGTCGCAAGAAGCTCCTCTGTCCCACGGAAGCGGGAAGAGATTCCTCAATCATTTCTAAATTGATCTAGGCCAAGACAGAGGAAGGCAGGCACAGGGAAATGAGACTCCAGGAGGCCCGGGCAGCTCCTTGGCCCTGGATGATCTCCAGGTTACTTGTCCCTGTGTGAGCATCTGCAGCGCAGAACCCACCTCGACCCCCTCCTTTGTCTGGCAATAGCAAAGGGGGGCGGGGGTGGACGGTGGGGGTGGGGTGGCCAGAAGATGCAAGCCCTTATCTACTTTGTGTTGATTTGCCGGCTTTTAAAAGCGGTTACTACGATTTCCCCAACGGACTATCCGTCATGAAATCTCAGCGCAACCCGGATTCACGGTAGCGAAAACAGCGGCAGAGCGGGCGATTTGACGTACCCGTTTAAAAATCACTTAGTGGAGAGCTCAGCCTGGGCTCCAGATCGGCTTCTTTGGGGGGCCAGGCTCTGAGGGGCAGCTACCTCCGGGGGGGGGGGGGAACCCCTGGGGACCCCCCCGGGGACTTGCCCCTGCGCCCTGCCTGGCCGCACTACCCGCACCGCCCGGCGAGGCCCACGGGCGCGGTTAGCGGTGCGAGGCCCACGGAAGCCGTGCACGCCGGGTAGATGCCGGCTTGGAGACGGGGCCCCGTAGGCAGAGTTTTCTCCTGTTGCTGAGGATGGGAAGAGGGAGAGGCGCAGGGGGCTCGCCCGGCGGCAGCCCGCTGCTGCGGGGCCGCGCTGGGCTCCGGCCCGCCGGGGAAGCAGCAGCGGGAACTCTTGCTTAAGCCGGCTCCAAGGAGCTCCACCGCGCGTTTCGCTTCCAGGCGCTTCTTAAAACTTCCTCTCCGGGCCGCGGCCCCCGCCGCCCCGCTCCCGGGCTCTCCCCGCCGCCTCCCGGGGGCCGCGGGCCGGGGACGTCTCCGCTCGCTTTTGTTTCGCTGCGTTTGTTTTGCCCTTTTAACAGCCGCTCTCTGCTTATTAAAGATGGAGGGGAGGCAGCTCGCCCGACCGGCCGCCCGCGCCGCTGGGGATGCTGACCCCGCGGAGGGCGAGAGATGCGGGACCCCCGGCCGCCTCCGCCCCGTGGCTCGCCCCTTCCCTGCGGCACCGAGGCAGGCCGGGCCCCGCCAGCCTCCCCCGCGGTGCCGGGGAGGCCGAGGAGGCGCGGCCCGGGCMCCTCTCTCGTCCCGTCCCCGCACGCCGGCTTCCTGCAACCTGCTCGGCGAAGCCGCTGGTAAAGGTTTACGGCGGCCACGGGCGTTTCATCTCCGTGTGCAGCTCGTAAAGCAGCACCTTTCCTATCTCCCCATCGCCCCTCGCCGGCACCGCTGCTGCCTTATATCCCTCCTTGCAGCTGCTCTGGGGAGAAGCGGGCCACGGACGTTTTTTTGGGGGAGAAGGAGGCAGGACAGCTCGGTCCCCATCTTCAAGGCGGTCATTTTCCCTCGCTGCCCAGGGAAAATGACACGTAACAGCACCGGGAGCCGCAGGGACAGAAGCTGTACGTCCTAGTCACCGGCAAGCGAAAAGGCAACTGGATGTTGTATCGAGGAATTAGCTTGATTCGATTAACCATTTAATTAAATAGTCTACCGCCAGCGCTCCGTTTTGCCACCGCCTAACGCCCGACAGGGCTGATTTCTCAGTTAATTTAACAGGCAGTGGTTAATGATAACTCAAAATCTCGGCCAAATGAGGCTTCTGTGAAGGAGTGGGTCGCCGTCGGAGGGTTCAGATGAAATGGAATAAGCTATGTTTAAAAAAAAAATGCTGCTCATTTCCAACTGCCTGCGGATGCCATTAGCAGGGTTTTGTAAAGATTTATTATCTCGGTAAATCACATGTGTTCATCTGAAGCAGAGATAAGTTAGCATCCCGCTTTCTTTATAAAAATAATAATAAGAGGGAGGAAAAGTCATGTTGACTAAACAAACAACCCTATTAAGAAAACGATAGTGGAAATAATGCCGAGACTGACTCACTCTAGAAAGAAATACCAGCATTTTGGCACACACGGGGTAACGGAATTGCGCTATGAAATGCAAACAAACGGAACCATGCCCAAATTGGAGAGAGGAAAAAAAAATCAGGGAAATTTTCGAGCGCCAACTACCTATTCGCTTCTACAGAAGATGCAAATTCAAATAGCCCTTATTCTGAAGAAATTGGGGAGGGAAGCGTTTGCACCAACGCACTTGCGAACACACGCTATTTATATGCAAGTTGAAAAACATCCTCCAACATCAAAACGGTCGTATGTTACTAAGAAGGGAGAGGATGTTTCCAAAGAAAATATGATTTTTTCTACTCATCTCACTTAGTATTCTTTCTAACACATAAATCTGCTTTTTCAACGATCATGCTAGTAGTTTAGTTCTGCACTTCACATTTTAAGTTCACATCAAAACTGGAATTAAACAGAGAGGCAGCGTGGAGAGTAAACTGCAGCTTAAATGAGAAAAACTTCTGTAAGAAAATAAACACTGAAACCTAATACTCAATCATTTCCCTTAGCAGTAAGAAAAACAGCATTAAATCACCTATCCACGTGGGAAACGGATTTTTTTTTTTTTTCCGCTGATCTCTTCCTCCTTTAAAATAAAACAAGATTAAGGGTTTCAATATTGAAATGTTAACCATCCTGATTCGGTGAAAGTTTATGTAAACGGAGCCTCTGCTTTTGTCTCCAAAATCAAACGCCTCTCCGCGCCGAAACGATCCGTCCCCGGTAGGACAGAGATTGCAAACCTCCTTTTCCCTCCCTGTTCGCGTGAGGAGAATAGGGCCCGTAAAATATTCCCAACTAAAAAAGAAAAGCAAAAAACAAACAAACAAAAAACTATTTATTGCGCCACTTGGTTTTTTTGTTTGGTTTTTTTTCCCCCCTCCCTTCACTTTTGGACACTGGCGAGGGCCAGTGAAGAATTACCCCGCTAGTTATAGCCACCGGATCTTTTTTGAAGAAAAAATCTTTTAGTCCTTCGACATCCCGGAGATTTTTCCAGAAATTTTTGAGGCTACGTTACTTGCCATTAACTGTTTAATGTTAAATTACAATTTTAGGATTTTTTTTTTTTTTTTTTAAATGAACGTTAACTCACGAGTGAATTTATTAGGAAGTTCTGCTTAAAAAAAAAGATCTTCCGTACGGTCCTCAGCGATTTAGCAGATCTTCAGCCTTTCCAAAAGCTGTCTGATGACCGAAAACTATTATGTGTCTTGTAGGCTCTCTCCTCCTGAGACAGAAGAGTTTTTGCACTGAAGTGATGCAGGCTACCTAAGCCGCTGAACGCTTTTCGACCTTGACAGTTTTAATCTGCTGGAGACCTAGTAAAGTGAAATCAGGGGTAGAGAGAACAACCTAGGCGTTTTAATAGCTTGTGAGAATTACACAGCCATTACGAGAGAGAGCTCGTTGGAAAATCTCTGCTCTGTTTATCAAGTTTATTCGCTGCCACCGATTTGTGTTTAGGTTTCCTAGGGGGAAGACGGAACCCGCACCGTGGTGATTCTGTGTGTGACTCTCCTGGCATCTTACTCCCGGAAAACTCTCTTGTTTCCAAAATGAACCCGAAATCTACCCACCTTCTCTCTCTCTAGGAACCTTTCAGGCGTAAAAATATGCAGACAAATGCACACCGATTCTTTCCGCCTGTCCCCCTGTCCCCAGCCCCGCGTGTGCGCGGCGATGAGGAGTGTATATCTTTCTGTGCGTAATTATTTACAACCAGCCCCTATGCAAGCACTCTCTGGGCAGATGGAAATTCGCTCTTGTACCGGGTGTGTGAGTTACACTGTAAGTGCAGCTCGCTCTTACAGAGGCAACTCTTCTCTATCCTGACTCCTCCAAGGTTTCTTTAAATGTATGACATGACACTTCGCCGTGCTCCCGAGCCTCCTGCTACCCATCTCCAGCCCTTTGGCCGACTCACAGGCTCTGTCCCGATGCTTGTATCGCTTTCCTCCCCAGGGAAAAACAAGCAAACGGACACCCCATTCGATCCATCCAACATCCCTACTCTGCCTCCTTCTTTCAGAAAGGCTTTTCCTTTGGGCGGGTAATTTCCCTGACTGCCGCTACCTGTCCTTCCTTCCCAGAGAAGCAATGACTTCTTTTTCTGGCTGGGGGCACCGGGAGACCAGGATCGCCCCCCTCTTCCTCGCCTCCCCTCCCTGCAGCCGGACGAGCCGAAAGGGCCGGTGCGCAGCCCCAGCGCCCGCTCCTGCCGCTCCCGCCTCCTTCCCGGAGCCCCCGCCGCCCCGCGAGGTCCCGGGGAAAATCACCCGGCCCTGGGCTCGGCTCCCGCACGGCCAGACACAGGCGCAGCGCCGGGAAGCCGCTCGTGGGCGAGTCGCTCGTGATTAATCGAGGCACCGGCGAGTGCAGGGAAACCCGCGGCCCCGGTGCCGGGCCGGGGTGCGCTCCCAGCTCACCCGCACCCGCCTCCTCGGAAGTACGTGGGAGGGAGCGGGAGCCCGCGTGGGGTCGCGGAGAAACCGCCCGGCGCCACGCCACGCCGCGGCCTCCGCTCTCGGGCCTTTGTGCCCAGCCCGCAGTGCCCCCCCGCCCGCGGCCCCGCGCAGGGACGTGCGGCTCCGGGGGCAGGGGGGCGCGGCGGTCCCGCGTGGATCTGCCGCCCGCGCGGCGCCGGGCCTCCCGCGGCAGCGCGTCTCGGAGGGGCGAGCCCTTTCGTCCCTGCTCGCTGCCTTTCTTTTTAATTTGCAGTTTGCCTTTAATTAGGCTACGAAGGCTCTGCTGCCTCCAACGCCCCGCTCAGCCGCCCCCTCTGCCTCCGCGCTCAAATTAGCATCTGCTGCGGCCGGCAGCGGCCCCGGCCCCGGCGCACTTCGCCGCACGGTTCCCCAGGGCATTCAAACATCCTGCGCTGCCACCGAGGGACAGGGATCAGCTATTCTTCTCTTCCCATGATTACTCACAGCCTACAAGCAACACCATATGCTTCTTCTGATCAAACAACCCGCTACATAGGCACCAGTAATTGACGAGACCTGCTCGAAATCACGCAGAAAGGTAGCCTACCGAGACCGCAGGAGTTGACAAATCATTGCTAATAATCCTTTTAGGAACATCATGGGCATCAGAGTTTGCAATAGCTTTATTTTTATAAAGTATGCGCTGACAGTATAAAGGACAACTCGGTCTCCTTTGAAACAGAGGACTGCCCCGCATAATGATCTTCAAGGTGGCAGATCACAAAGAAGAGGAAAGTGGCTTGATGAAGGCTTTAATTATTTTTTTTTTTAAAGGTTTCAGGTGTTATAGCTTTCATTTATCCCTTCTTTGGTCCTAAGTGACTCGCAAATATGGCACATTGTTTAAAGAAACTATTGCAAGATGCGCTAGATTGGAAATTACTTTTGTGGACTCTAGGTATAAGCGTTCATATGCAACCATGGGGGGGCGGGGGGGGGGTGTACCTCCCCACTCCAAAAGACTGCCCGATTGCATATTTACTTTTAAAAAGTAGAATTAGGACCAATAGTTCACAGACTTAATCAGGTTAAAAAAAAAACCGCAAACCGAAGCAAAACAAAACCAGGCCGTATACCCATTCTTGATTTGTAAAACATAGTAGACAGACCGACCGACCGACCCGAGGTATAGCTACAGAAAACACAGGGGGACATGTCTATATGACGTTGTTTCTTGTACACACACTTTCCAACGAAAGATGCAGCGAATTTTGTTACTAGGTTGGGAAAAATAAAGCTCTTAACACTTTTTCTTTCATGCAGACTCTCTCTCAATCGAGTTGATCTACATAAAAGATTCGTGAAGTATTTTTGATTTTTTTTCTATATCTTATAAAAGCAATAGAGTGAGAACACAGGAGAACTTCATTCCGACTCTCTTAACTTTCTGTGCTGTTTGTTTTTCTTGGCAGCCGGTCTAGAAGCCCCAGGACGGTCGCTTTAAATCCTAATTCTGCTTAAAAGCAAGGAATACTTTAGGACGCTTAAGTCAGATTTCGCTAGACAGGCGGGACGGTTGCTGCTGCCGTGGAAGTCAACGTGAAGTTTACTGTTGCCTGACCGTGGAGGAGAATCAGGCCCAGACTCGGACGCTGGGCTTGCAGCGTTGGGTGGGCAGGGGGATTGAATACTCCTGAGTACAAAACGCCTGTTAAAAATTTCCGAGGTCGATTAACGCCCTCAAACTGCCCTAATGATCCTCAGAGCGAGACACAGAACATTCATGATGCGATTCGGTGTGCTTGGCTTATTTATTTAGGCTCTGTGTGTGCGTGTATGTSAGCACGCCTGTACGCGTGTGCTGTACCTGTAAACCGCACCTTTGCTCGATACTTGAACTAAGGCTTTAGGACTTTGCATAGACTTATGTAAATATTTACCCATATATTAACTCCCCCCATAGTATGGCTATAAATAGGGGTGAATCGTCCCCTCTTTCGCCATGCAGGTGCTTGGYGGGGGATGCACATCTTAACTGGGAGACTGGGGGAGAAGAAACCCCTGTTTGCTTTAGCAGAACACGCAGCAGAGCTCAGTGCCTTCAAGTGTTGACAAAAGCACCGTAAGTCCCCAACCCAACCTGTCATAGGAACTGAAGGGAAGGTATTTACGACAGAGAGCGGAGAGCACCCTGCCTCCGAGCACACCACCCCATGCGATTTACTTTTTTTTTTTTTTTTTTTTTATAAAAGTAAAAGCGACAAGAGACACCTGGATCGGAATGGAAATAGAGGCGAATAGGCATTGCCACCTACCTTCTGGAAAAACCACCCTCATTTTTAAATAGCTGGTGGTGAGTCTGATTATGGATGCTTTGTCCAGCTGAGAGGTGATAGCAGAGGGCAGGGGTAGTAATTTAGCCAGTTCATAAAATTCACTGTTTTCTTTCTCCCGTCTAGTCCGGGCAGCATTTTTGGACTTCTCTTTCATCGTGTTTTTTTCCCCCTTCCTTCCTACGATTTAAACTCCAGAGATTCATCCAAAGGTGGAAGGGAAACTTTCAGCTGCAATTCATCTCTCCGGAGCATCAGGCAGTGATTCTGAGCGCGGCCATTACTCTGAGAAACCGTTCAGTTGCGTAAAATGCAAACAAGTATTGAAGACCAGAGAGGTGTTCTTAAAAAAAAAAAAAAAAAAAAATTCTCTGGAAAGCAGAGTCAATCGGATAGGAAAGGCATTTATCCAATGCAGCTCAGAGACTCCAAGCAACTGCAGGGGGAAAAAAAAAAAAAGCTAGAAGCTTGCGGCACCAGACAGCAACCAAAGGAGGTATTTCTGGCCTTTTTTCCTACTCATGGCGGGCAGCATAGCTCCTCGGAAGAGGGTCATAATAATCCCATTTCTTCCCGTGATCCGCTGTCAATCCGAGGCCCGAAACGCCCGGCCGTGGGCTGCCTCCCAGGGCGCTGGGTGACTTCCCGGGAGCCTCTGTGAAGACAACAGCAGTCCTGGGGTGAGAGAGCAGCTACACAACGCCGCAGCGGAGCCGCGAGAAATAATAATCAACAAACAGCCTCCGGCGGGTGTAGTATTTTCTCCCACCAGAGGGGAAAGGAGAAAAAAAAAAAGAAGTATATGTTCCCATCTAGCGCGCCCGTAGAGGCGCCTGCCCCGCACTCTCCTCCCACAGCCCTCACCCTCCCCAGCCCAGGTGTGCACGGCATGACCAGAACGAAACCAAGGCAGAAACCAGCCCCCGGCTCCCGGCAAAGGCGAAGGAGTTACCGGTTGCCTTCGGTGCTGGCAGGGCTGTACCGTCCCCTCCGCGCTCCCCCGCGCTGGCACCGCAGCGGCGGCCAGACCTCCCGGCGCACCGGGCTGCCAGCCCCGCAGAGGGGCAAGCATTTCCAATCCCGGAGTATTTCTCCTTTTTTTTTTTTTTTTTTTCTTCCAGATTTTCCCCTCGTCCAGGCTGCTCGCCTCATTCCCTGGCTGGGGTCGGGGGGGATCTGCCCCAGCTGCACCCCGGCCAGGAGAGGCACGCTCTGCCCAGCCCTGCCCCGAGCCGGAATCCCCCCGAACATCACATTTTTCCAACCAAATTATTATTATTTTTTTTTCCTCTTTTTTCACCGGGGGGAAGCGACCCACAGCCTAGCCCCGCACATCACTGGGGCTCCGTGCTGAGGCTGGCAGCTTGTGGTGGGTTGTGATCTTCTTTTTACCTACCTTGAGTCCCTGAGCCCGGCAGCCTGCAGAGAGCTCTCCCGGGGTGAGGAGCCCAACTCTTTAATTGGTTCATTAATGGCACGGGGAAAAGTTTGCGCCTGTCACTGCTCCTCACACCGATGGGCAGACAGACATTGCCGCCTCCCCATCCCCTTTATCGGCTCCCAGACTCTCCCTCTCACATAACGGGGGGGGGGGGGGGGGGGGGGGGGGGGGGGGCGAGGTTCGTATTAATGAAGAATCCCTAATTTGCGGCTGAGAAATGCCTAATAACTTCTTGATGGCTAAAAGCCTTTTAGCACAACTTCATTTCTCTCCCGACTCCCCCCCCCTCAGCCCCCGGCCGAGCCCTCCCTTAATGCCACTCACGGACCCACCTCGCCTCCTATTGGTCGCCGCCGCCCCGCGCCCGGCCTCCCACTGGTGGAGGGGACGGTGACGTCACGGCGCCCTGGGCACACACCTCCTCCCCTCTCTCCCCGCGTCCGCCCTCTGACCTGGCGGCGCCCACCCCCCTCCCCACGCGTACCTGCCCGCTCCGCTCTGCTGGGGTTTATTTATTTGAGAGGTGTTAGGTGGTGGGGTTTTTTTTGGCCATCGCGATCCAGGCGACGCTCCGGTCTCCCCGCTGGGCACCGGAGAGGAGCGGCCGAGGTCCCTCGGGACTGTGTGTTGTAAGGATAGGCAGTTTTACACACACACACCCCCCCCCAAGTTCCCCACCCTAAAGCCCCCCAAGTGGTCGTGGAGAAATAAGCTGTAGCCACGTCCCCTGTCCCACGCCTTTTAACGGGATACGGTTCAGCCCCGGGCTGATGCGCTGTGGGACAGCGTGAACTGAGTGGGAGGGATAGAGAAAGCCGAGGAGGGGGATTTTAACAAATCTTCTTGATACACGCTGGAAAAAAAACAAACAATCCCACAAACAGACCAAAAAAAGAGCACCCCCCACCCCCAATCCTCCAACATCAGGAGACAGAGGCACTTTAAAACTGTCCGCAAAGTGGATGTGGAGCGAGGGGGTTTCTTTCTTTCCCAGGGAGCGGGACTGTTCCTAATCTCGCTAGTCCCCTGAAAAAAACTGCTGGCTCCTAAAAAGAGTAGATAGAGCAGAGAGAGAGCGCCTGAGGGGAGGGGGGGAGAAGGGTTGTAGAGTCGTCCCTAAAATCGTAAGGGACGGCCAAAAGCCTGAAAGAATTGCCAAACCAGTCGGTGCGGGAGTTCGGCTAAAATAGTTGTTTAAAACGAAATCGCACTGGCAAGGCAACTGTCGGAATATTTCGAGGAAGAAGAAAAGGTCTCGGTTTTCGAAAGAAGAAAAATGACAACAAAAAAAAATAGCCTTTGAAACACCCCATCCCTTTAGTCCCCGGAGGGCTGCAGCTCGAAGCCCGGGCTTCAGTGCCGACCGCCCGTTCGCTGCTTATCACCTTAAACCTCCCCTCGGTTAAAAGCTTTCCCTGTGTTCATTTGGGTAAATAAAGGCAGGAGGGAAGGAGAGGCGTTCAGCAGCTCCTCTGGGTGCCCGGGCGTCTGCAAGCAGCAGAGAAATGGATCCACGTAGTCTCACATGTTCTTTTGATTGCCTTGTTTACCGAAGCGACCCGTTGTTAAACAAACACGAACGCAAGTCATTTAGTGAAGGTATGGATTAAAAAAAAAAAAAAAAAAAAAAAAAAAAAAAAGGAAAAAAAGCGCGCACCCCTCCCCGCCCCCCGTCACGTTGTAAGGCGATCGCTGCTATGGGGGAAGGTGATACTGAATTTTCAAAAATCCTCCCTGTGTGTTACTGCCATCAGGTGTAAAGTGGGTTTGGGGGAGAAGAAAAAAACCATCTTCCTTCTGGTTTTCATTTGAGGCAATTCTCTTGCTGAACGGCACTGACGTCTCTTCGAGGGTATTTAGACATATGGGCAACAACTGGGCTAACACTGTCAGGTAGCTCACGAGTTATTTGTCAACATGAGCCGCAGAGAATGTCTTTTATAACACCCTTGGTTTGGGAAAAATAAATAAATCAGTCGGATACACTTCTGCTAATTTATACCAGGGAAACATGAGCATCCACCTTCCCAACCCCACACAGCCCCAGCGAGGACCGCAGCTCACAGAGAATCCGCTTTCCCGGTGTACCGGGACCCGGTTTCTCCCCCGCAGCGGCAGCCCGGGTGGGTGTCAGCAGCCGCCCCGGTTCCCCCCGTGGCCGGACCCCGGGGGCTTGGACTCGACAAGCCCCTATGTAGATTTTTAATGTATAAATGCTGCGGTAGATAAAGTACAAGATGTGAAAGGACCAGCGTACGAAATGCGATTATTCAGCTTCCCAAGTTACACCAACCACGGACAAAGTCACCGCGTGACAGAATTGCTAGCGCGGGGTCAGTACGCTGGGGACATCGCCCAGCAGATTTCCAGTTCCCGAATGACCGGAGGATTTGGCCGTTTCAGGGACATTAGCTTTGTTTTCCTTCGTCAAAATACGCGACTCCTGCAAGCGGAGATCAGAGGTGGCACTGCCCTGTTCCAGGTACACGGAGAGAGGCAGCCCACAGTAGCTAAATTCGCGGTCCTCGTACCAGCCAGGAGCCCGATGCCGCTGGCGGTGGGCTCAGCGAGACTACCGCCGCGCCCCAGCGGAGCTCGGCTGTCCCGAGGGGGGAGTACATGGTGGTGTGTAACAGAGTGAACGCACCGCCGCTGGATGACGGCACCGCCGTTGCCCCTCGGCGTACCAGCCGTCGGAGCGGAGTTTACAATAGCGAGCGCACTGACGGCGCGGAGGGGACACCTGCGAGTGGAGGGGCTGAGCCCCGGGGGGCGCACCGCGGCTCCAGCCCCCGCCGCCCCGGCCCCGGCCC